>PVKC010030608.1:0-14772 GCA_004027635.1 Crocidura indochinensis
GCTGAGGCCTTAAGGCACTGATTTAAAACAAAAACCAGCAGGGGCGAGAAAGCAGCGGGTAAGGAGTTTACCCAGCCTGCGGCCGACCTGGTTAGACTCCTCGGCCTTGCCTGTGGTCCCCAAATATCCCCTGGGGTGAGTGATACCCGAGCACCACAGGAAGTGTCCGCCCGCAGATCAAAACAAAACAAAACAAAACAAAACACAAGAGCAGAAACAAACAAAACCAACCCAGTCCCAGAGAACCCGCGGGGGACCTAGGAGCCGGGGTGGGCGGGGCCTTATGCCTTGTGGGCGGGGCCTAGCCCTAACGCGCGGCGTTTATTGGTCACCTTTCCTTAAGCACCGCCCCATACCGACGTGGGCGGGCCGTTCACCATCCTGAAAGCTCATTGGCTGAACGGGAAAGCGCGCCCGTTGGTGATTGGCTAGATTTCCGTATAGGGGAAAGGAAATGCTATGGAGGGCGCTTCGTGCTGGAGAGGAAAGATGGAGTTCCTGCGGTAGTTTTGGGGCGAGAAAGCGGGACAGTCGGGGCAGCTACCTCCATGCTCTACACTCCTGCGCGTGAGCGCTCGGATTCCCGCGACTCCATGCAGGGGGCGGCCATGATGGACATGGCGGCGATGGAAGCGGCGTCGGCGGCGCGCGTGTGACGTCATCGCCAGGCGCCGCGCGCATGCGCAGTGTGGGCCGTGACCTCTCGGCGTGGGTCCCGGGGCCGCGATGCTGCAGCTTGTCCGCAGCAGGGCGCGGGGCTACCTGCGGCCCGCAGGCGGCTTATTGCAAGGCCTGAGCTCGCTGCCTCCAGATGCATTGCGGACTGCTGGGCAGGATGAGCCGGAGGCGAGCCCTGATGGTGAGATTGTGGGGTTCGCACTCGTTGGGGCGCGGATCGGTGCTGTGACCCTGCAATCTCGACCTCCTGACTCTGACCCTTGACCCATGACCTCTGATCGCTGCAGATCTGCAAAACCCCCCGGTGCTCCGCAAATGCGACTTTCCCGTCCCCCCACATCGGCGCCCCGTGCAGGCCTGGGTGGAATCCCTGAAGGGCTTCGATCAGGAGCGCGTGGGCTTGGCCGAGCTGCACCCCGATGTTTTCTCCGTGCCTCCCAGGTACATGGGTGGGAAGCCGTCGATGGGCGCTGGGGAGAACCAGGAGGAGGGTTCAGGGTTCTGTGCGGGGACCCTGATTTGTTTACCTGGGAGGAGATCTGGGCTGTTCGAACCTCGATTCCATCATCGATGGGTCACCGGGACGCGGTTTTCCAAAAGTGCTGCGGATTTGTGTGAAGTGAGGGACTGAGAAGTGACATCTTGACCCAGGAGGGAGAGAGGTTTTAAGAAATGTTTCTAAAGCTTACTGGAATGGAGCTAGCGAGGCTGAGGAGGTTAGCTCAGCTGTCAAGAGAGAGAGAATTCTTTGCATATCTCTAGCTCTGGGACTTTCCAGTCTCAGTAGTTTTTTTAAAAAAAAGAAATCCATCTGGCTGCTAACGGCTTTTGTTGGAAGCAGCGTTAACAAATACTTCTCGTGCCTCGCGTGGTCTATCTAGCATGGTCTGTTAAGAGTTTTTATGGTTTGTTCTTGAGCCACATGGTCTGTTAAGAGTTCTTATGGTTTGTTCTTGGGCCACATCCAGCCAGCAATGTTCAGGGTTATTACTGGCAGTAATTGGGGGACCAGATGGAGTACTTGGAATGGAACCTGGATAGCTCACATGCCAGCAAGAGCCCTGCCCACAGTACTATCTGCCCCTCCACTTGCATTTTATTTTATTTTATTTTGCTGTGTCGTGGATCCAACCCAAGACCTCGCCTATGCAAGGCAAGAGTTGGCACCACTTCTGCTCAGTCTCATCCTATCCCTGACTTTATGTGCCCTGCAAGCCCCTTAGCTTTGGATTGCCAGCTGGGCAGATGACCTCCCAAACCGTGTCCAGTACCTGTAATGTGTGGTACATATGTGATGTCAGTTTCAGGGCTGCAGGCTGGAAAGACTTGACAAGGGTGAGGGCATGCAGCCCACCCTGGCATGGTTCTCAGCATCTCACCTGAAACACTCAGGAGTTGGCTCACAAGTCTGGGGATGTTTTTCACGTATAGGAGCCCTATGTTTCATCCTCAGAACTAGAGCTCCCCCTATATCAAAGCAGTAGAGTAGGAAATGGAGAGATAGGACAGCAGGGAAGGTGCTTGCCTTGAATTCGGCCAAAATGGGCTTGATCCCCAGCATCCTGAGTATATGATCAATAAGGGCTACCAGGGGCTCTTGAATACAGAGCCAGGAATAAGCCTTGAGTATGGTTCCCCACCCCCACCCCCCAAATCAGCAAAACCAACCCAGTTGAGACTTGAGTTCAGTTGTCCACCTCTTTGTGAGTTGGAACCTAAGATGTGTTGTGGATAGTGTGAGTTCTGGCCAGGGTTGGGCTCAGAGCAGGTGGGGTGGAGTCCGCTCTAAGTAAAGAGAGGCCAGGCTAGGAGCCTGAAGGAGAAGAAGGAGGAGGGGCAGCACTCTATTTTGGTGGGGGGAGGGTCTTGGGGGTACCTCTTGGCTGGTTGGACTGAGAAGGAATTGTCACAGAGGGGCCGGGCAGTGGCGCTAGAGGTAAGGTGCTTGACTTGCCTGCACTAGCCTAGGACGGACTGCGGTTCGGTCCCCCGGTGTCACATATGGTCCCCCAAGCCAGGAGTGACTTCTGAGTGCATAGCCAGGAGTAACCCCTGAGCATCACTGGGTGTGGCCCAAAAACCAAAAAAATAAATAAATAAATAAATAAAATAAAATAAAATAAAAGGAATTGTCACAGAAAATTCGCAGGTGAATATGATTCCCAGAGGCAGGGTGTCTGGGAGGCAGCAGATTAGGAAGCTGGAGGAGGCATCCAGACAGAGGAGACCACCAGATTTTATTTCCTCCACTCCCAGGCTGGACATCCTGCACCAGGTGGCTATTTGGCAGAAGAACTTCAAGAGAATTGTAAGTGCTGGGCCAAGTTGAGAACTATAGCACAGCAGGAAGTGCATTTGCCTTTCACCCAGCTGACCTGGGTTCGATTCCCAGCATCCCATAGCATCTCTCCTCAAGCCACCAGGAATAAGTATTTTCTGATCGCAGTATCAGGAGTCAGCCCCGAGTACTGCCAGGTGGCTCAAAAACAAGAATCCATGGGGCTCTGGGGGAAAAGATGGGGGAAGGAGACCCCTTAGGGCTACACCACCATGTTCCTGGCCCAGCCCTCCTGGACTACAGTGACCCCACCTTGCCTCACACCCATAGAGTTATGCCAAGACCAAGACACGGGCCGAGGTGCGGGGCGGTGGCCGGAAGCCTTGGCCGCAGAAAGGCAGTGGGCGAGCACGGCATGGTAGCATCCGGTCCCCCATCTGGCGAGGAGGTGAGTGGGGTGGGGGTTCTGGGTCTCCAGTGAGAGATTCCCCCTACCCCCAATCCCTATATCCCTTTCTGCAGCCAGTTTTGACCTGGTTCTCCAAGGGCTGCAGCAGCAATACCCATACCTCCTCCAGGAAGCCCTCCTTCCCTAGTACAGCAGGGAGGTCGTTTGCCTTGCACGCAGCTGACCCAGGTTCTGTCCCCAGCATCTCATAGGGTCCCCTGAGCACTGCCAGGAGTAAGTCCTGAGTGTAGAGCCAGGAGTAAACCCTGAGCATGGCCAGCTGTGCCCCCCCCTTCCCCAAAGAAGTCAGTGTGTTAGGGCTAGAGCAACAGCAAAGTGAGAAGAGCATTTGCCTTGCACATGACCGAACCTTGTTTGATCCCCAGCATCCCCCATATAGTCCCTTGAGCACCGCCAGGGAGTAATGCCTGAGCTCAGAGCCAGGAGTAATCCCTGAGCACCACTGGGTGTGGTGGCCCAAACCTTCTCTGAGAAAATCAGGGTTCTGGGAGCAAATTCCACAAATGTGGGAATGCTGTGGGCAGAGGAACCTGAGGGTTTGACTCTCTGGGTATCAGCACACCTCACATCCCCAATTGCTGCTCGGAACCAGCCATGGGTGCTCTGTAGCTTGTTCTCCCGCGCAGTCTCCAGAGGTGACCACACACACACCACCCCCCGCCCCCGGACTTTGCAACCATCCACACCCCGGTTCTGTGCTCGCAGGCGGAGTGGCCCATGGCCCTCGGGGCCCCACGAGCTACTATTATATGCTGCCCATGAAGGTTCGGGTGCGGGGCCTCACCGTGGCGCTGACGATCAAGCTGACCCAGGTACTGACCACTCCCCCTGGCCCTCAGGAGCCACCTTATCCCCCAGGTATTGGTGCCCCGGGGCTCAGACTGTTCTTTTTTCCAACACCCCCAACCCAGGATAATCTGCACATCGTGGACTCCCTGGATTTGCCCACGGCCGACCCCCAATACCTGACAGAGCTGGCACGCTACCGCCGCTGGGGAGACACCGTGCTCCTGGTGGACATGTGAGGGTGCCCCACAGGGCTAGAGGGCTCAGGGGTGCGCAGAGGGGGAGCAAGAGGTGCAAGGTAGCATATATGTGAGAGCTCACCTTGGGGTGGGACATTGCAGGGAATATGAAGACACCCCGCAGAACATGGTGGAGGCTGCCTCAAAGCTCAAGACCTTCACGCTGGTGCCCGCGGTCGGTAAGCCAAGGCTCCCATCCCACCCCATTTCACCCCCAGATTGCAAATTTGCTTTATAAATTCTGCAATTTCCCCCAAGAACCGCCAGGGGGCATCATGGGGCCGGGTTAGGAATTGCCTGGGACCAGGTCTGGTTAGATCAGATGTCTGGAGGGTGAAACCCCAAGGGTGAGGACCTGGCACCCCCTAATTCTCTGCTCCCCACAGGCCTGAATGTGCACAGCATGCTGAAACACCAGACGCTGGTCCTCACGCTGCCCGCGCTTGCCCACCTGGAAGAGAAACTGCTGTGGCAGGACTCACGCTACACCCCACTCTATCCCTTCCGCCTGCCCTACCGTGACTTCCCCCGTGCCAGTGCATAGCAACAGCACCCCTTAGCCTCATCCTCCCAAGAGTCAAACAGCCTGGCGATCCTCCTGCACCCGTGAGAATGCATTGGGTTTCCAAAGAGGCAAAAAAAAAAAAAAATGGGTGCATCTGGGCAGGGCTGAGACCACCCCCCAACCCTGAGCTCCATCCATCCTGGCCCTGCAAACCAGGGAAGTGGTAAAGCACGTGTACCCCGTATCCTTCGTGCTGATGGGGCGCTCTCACCTCAGGGATCCCTTCTGTGCTGTTCCCACATTCCTGCCCCCCCCCCCCAAGAGGCAGACCCCGGGGGTGGAGAGCTGCGGCTTATGGGCAGTCCTGGGTTGGCTCCGGGCACTAGGTGCGCCCTGCCCTGATGAAGTAGGCAGGTGGGAATGTGCAAATAAACACTTTTTTAAAAATATTTCAAATACCTGGGCCCGGGAGATAGCATGGAGGTAAGGCGTTTGCCTGTCATGTAAAAGGTCATCGGTTCGAATCCTGGTGCCCCATATGGTCCCACGTGCCTGCCAGAAGCAATTTCCGAGCATGGAGCCAGGAGTAACCCCTGAGCACTGCCGGGTGTGACCCAAAAACCACACACACAAAAAAAAAAAAAAAAATTCAAAACCTACCAAAGCATCAAGGTGCTGAGACATTTTCAGGTGGTTTACGGGTGATTTGACTATTACCCGAAACCCTGTGATTCATCAGCTTGCTAAGATGACTGAAACTGAAAGAAGGAATTTGTTGTGTTTATTTTTTTCAGTGAGTGTACTAAGGAGATGGGGGAGGGAGGGCAGGAGGCAGCTGAGGAGGGTTGGAGTCAGAATAGTTGATCAGTTTTGTGATCAACTATTTTCCCTAAAATTTAGGGGAAATTTAAAGAAGGGCTGGAGCAATAGCCCACAGAAAGCCACTTGCTTTGCACACGACCCACCTGAGTTTGATCCTTGGCATCCCACATATGGGATTAACCCATATTAACTCCTGAGCACTGCCAGGTGTGGCCCCAAGACCAAAAAATAAAGGCCAGAGTACACTGCCAACCCGGGTTCGATCTCCATCCTTTAAAGTCCCCCGAGCACCACCAGGAGTGGTCCCAGAGTATGGACAGGTTTGATGCCATCCCAAACAAGAAAATTACAGTTTGATGGGGCCGGAGAGATAGCATGGAGGTAGTGTGTTTGCCTTTCACACAAGAAGGATGGTGGTTCGAATCCTGGCTTCCCATGTGGTCCCAGAGCCTGCCAGGAGCGATTTCTGAGCATAGAGCCAGGAGGAACTGAGCGCTGCTGGGTGTGACCCAAAAACCAAAAAAAAAAAGGTACGGTTTGAGTCTCCCAACTAAAAAATTTCCCACCTGAGTGTTGGGGCCAGCTCGGGGTGTTGCCCCCGCAAAAGTACATTTTTGCAGTAGTACAAGTGTCTTAAGGAATTTCATATTGGGCTGTGCCAACCCCACCCCAGAAGCCAGACAAAGTTGGAAATGCCTGTGGAATGACTGCCCAGCACTTGACGGCTTCTTGAAAAGCCTCTAGGGAAATCTTAGGAAGCTTGTGTCCCCCATTCCCCAAAGGGAGTGGGGGAAGGAAAATAAAAGGTATTTGGAGAAAGGAAGGTCTTGAATTTGGGCTAGAGGGGCGCAAAGGGGCCTGGAAGGTCAACTGCAGTGGCCTGGGTCAGAGCGCTAGCATAGCATAGCCATAGGTGTGACCAGGGTTCCCCCAAGCATCACTAGGAGTGATATCTACTCCCCCAAAATGGCGAATGACTGAGAGGTGGCAAAGGGACTGAAGTATGGGCTTTACATGCAAGGGTCCCTAGTGATGATTTCTTTGGGGGGGTCACATTGATGCACCTGACTCTGCATTCTGGGATCACTCCTGGTGCTGCTTGGGGGGACCTTATGGGATGCTGGGGATTGAATCCAGGTTGGCCACCTGCTTTCCCCATTGTCTTATCACTCCAGCGCCCATGGGGGAATTTCAACAGAAGTTGGTCACAGACCTAGGGATGGAGCCTAGTTTATCAGGTAGGAGGCCCCGAGTTCCATTGTTCCCTCCCCAACACTGCCCTAGGAAAATGATTAGGTAGGGCTGGGGTGTGTGTGGGAACCGTAGGGGGTTCCGGTGAGATTGAACCCAGGTTGGCCACGTGCAAAAGCAAGCACCTTCTTAACCCCCTGTTTACTATCTCTAGCCCCCCAAATGTGGAGGCTCTTGATCTTACTGTCCCCTCTTCTAGTATCCCTGCAGGCCCTTCCCTAGCCTCCTCAAAACAAACCATTTCAAAAAATAGATGGGCATGGGGCCAGGTGGTGGCGCTGAAGGTAAGGTGCCTGCCTTACCGCGCTAGCCTTGGACGAACCGCAGTTCGATCCCCCGTTCCCCATATGGTCCCCCAGGCCAGGGGCGACTTCTGAGCGCATAGCCAGGAGTAACCCCTGAGTGTCACTGGGTGTGGCCCAAAAACTAAAAAAAAAATAGAAAATAGATGGGCATGCCCAGGGCTTGTGGTTGCTCGTTGGCTGCTTGTGGCCAGGACTGGGGTTCTGCACAAGGCTGCAGCGGGCTCCTGGTTGTGCCACCGAGACTCCCTGGCACCCTGGAGGAAACTGTGCCCTTCCTGGCAGCGGCAGTGAATCTGCTTCCCCTTCCTTGAGAAAACAGAGGTGAGAGCCCAGTGCTACGGGCCACATTCACCTCTCAGAAGGGGCCCCATGTTTCACTTCTCCCATCCAGGGACTCAGAACAGGCAGAAGGGTCATCCTTGGCCCTGCCCCTGGCCCCCTGTCTAAGGTGGGGGTGTCCAACCAGCTCTGCAGACAGCCAGTCATTCCCCACTCACGAACTGGCTCTCCCCCAGGCTCCAAGTCAGTTTGTCTGGCTTGGGGCTGTCACATCCCCTTGACGTGAGGTCCTGCAGCTGCCCCCACCACACCCTCAGAGTTCTGCATGAACCAGGATGTATGGAATGACCCTGTAGTGTTTCCTGTTGCTTGCAAGCTTGAGGCCCTGAGTTTGATCCCCGGCGCCACTTACATATACTGAGCCCAGGCCATGCATGGCTTCCTCCATCTGAGGTTCCTGGAGCTGGAACAGAGTAGGTGATCTTAGAAGCACACACGTGTGTGTGTGTGTGTGTGTGTGTGTGTGTGTGTGTGTGTGTGTGTACAAATGTGCATATGCGGGCCCGGAGAGATGCACAGTGGTGTTTGCCTTGCAAGCAGCCGATCCAGGACCTAAGGTGGTTGGTTCGAATCCCAGTGTCCCATATGGTACCCGTGCCTACCAGGAGCTATTTCTGAGCAGATAGCCAGGAGTGACCCCTGAGCACTACCGGGTGTGGCCCAAAAACAAAACAAATGTGCAATCCAGCAAACGAGTTCAAGGGCTGGGGTGAGTTGTAGTGGGGAAGAAGTTGTCCTTGCAACAGCTGACCTGTTTCGATTGATCCCTCGCATCCCATAGGGTTGCCTGCGTCTGCCAGGAGTAACTTTTGAGAGCCACCACCGCTGGGTGTAGCTCAAAAACAGTGTCAAGCCACACAGGTCTCCTACCTATCCCAGAACCTTTGCTCATTCAAACTCTGATTATGGGCTCAAAGTTTCCTCAGTTTCCTTCCCAGAAGGATTTTTTTCAGGGACTGAGCGATAGGCCACTTGCTTATGGTTCACTCTCCAGCATCCCTTAGGGTCCCGAGTCCACTAGGAGTGATTGATTCCCTGAGCGCAGAGCCAGGTGTCAGTTCTGAGCACCTCCCTGACATGATTTATCCAAGTCTTGGATTTTTATTTTCCTGCGTACGACCTGAAATTCTCCAGCAATTTGGTCTCTTGTCTGTTGGTCCCTCCAAAAAATGAATCCCTGTTAGGGGGAAGGGTTAGGGAATGGTGGGAGGCCTCCCTTCTGCATTGCACTGGGCAGAACAAACTCAAATGCTCCCCACAGGAGGATCGAGGACGGACGGACAACTAGGGCGGCTGCAAGTCCGGGCGGCAGCCGCGCGAGGGCGATGGCACCGCGCGCACCGGGGAATCGGGAACCAACCGAGACCCAAGAAGGTCTTTGAAACCGAAGGTGCCCAAAATTCAGCCAAAAGGGACCCCCAAAATGACCCCCAGCCGCAGGACTTTCCCAGCGCCATGCCGGCGCCGTGACATCTGGAATCCCCCCACGCAACGCGCTGTCCCTGTCCCGGGGACTCTGAGCCCCTCTGAAGTCCCGCACCCTATCCTGAAAGATCCCCCCACTTGGAAATTCCTGAACCACGCTCCTAGGGAGGAGAGGGACGCGTTGGGGGGGCTGGTAAGGGAGTGACCCACAGTCCTGGCCAGGCCCAGAGGAAAGGCCGGCCCGTCCCCAGGGCCCCCCACCTTCCCCGTCTGCAGCGCGACCTCCCTGGCCCCTGGACCTCTCCATGGCGACGCAGCGCGCGCCCCACAACAGGAAACCTTTGGCGACTCCGCTCGGGCGATCCATGACCTCGGGGTCCTCCGCCTCCAATCAGTGAATCAGTGGACGACGGATAGAGACCTGGAGGCCGTCTTGGGGCGCCTGGACACGCGGCGCAACCCTTTCCAGCTCCGCGCAGCGGAGCGCGCGCACCCTAAATCTTTGCGCCCCGGGTTGGATGCCAGGAGTCCAGCGGGGAGGGTTGGAATCCGGCGGAGTCGCACCCCCTAACCTCATCCCAGTCCCTCCCAGCTCCATGGTTCCTGCTCAAAGCCAGGATTAGTCAAACCCTCACTCCCGCTTCTGTTCCTCTCCATCCCCCTCCCCCAACGCCCAGTTGCCTCAGTTTCCCCAAGGCGTCATGGGAACCGAACCTGAGCGGCTCGAAACGTGTGTCAGGGTCACGCCGTTTCCTTCCTTATTTAGGAACCCAAGACGCCCCCACGACTTCGGTGGAAAGGGGAAGCGAAGCGAGGCCTAAAAAGGAGGGGTGCGTAAAGGGGGGGCACCCCGAGTCCATGCATGGCGAGGGGGTGCCCTGCATGCGCATTTGCACTCCTTGGGTGCTCCTCCAGCTGTCTGAGCACGCTTCCAAGGGCTTCTCGACGAGAGGGGCGGTCAGACGCTCAAGGATCTGCTTCCTTGGGAGAGGAGGGGCGCATTCGCCTTTGCGCTTGGAGATGGGGGGGGGGGGCTGGACTAATTTGGAGAGGTGGTGAGCACTGATCGATTCAAGCCCCCCGCCAGCTTCTTCTAGCTAGGCGGACCCCTTGGATCTAGGTGCCACGCCCACACCCACCCCGGGGGTCGTCTTGGGCCACCGCGCGCCCCCTTGGCACGCTTGGAAATTCCTGCGCTCTAGCGGCCAAAGCGGGGGGACCACCGGGTCGGGCAAGCACCCTCCAATCCGGAAATGCTTTTGTTCCGGCGGGGAAGGCGCGAGGTTTCCGGGAAAGCAGCGCCTCCCTTCGGCCCCCGCTGGCCACCCCTATAAGAGAACCAGCCCTCTGGGGCGCATCTCCAGTCCACACCCGCCTGGGTCCCGCTCGGCTTCTCCAATGCGCTCCGCCATGCGTCTCCGCGCCGCCTCCTCCAAGCTGCCCGCCCTTCTGGCACTACTCGGGGCTCTTCTCCCAGGTGAGTGCCCTGGTTATCGACCCAGCTGGCTCCAAGGCTCCGGATCTTCGCCCCGGGATCCGGGTGCGCCCTGGGCGCGGCGCTTAGACCTCAGGTCCCCCGCCTGCGCGTAAAGCATAAAGTTCTTTGGACTTAGCTGATTGGGGGGAAAGTTGGGGTGAAAGCTATCGACTGAAAGCAAAGTGGGGCTCAAACTAGGCTCAGGCTGGGGGAGCGGGTGGGTGGGTGGGTGGAGGCCGTTTTGGAAACCTTCAAATGGCTTAGCAGGAGGTTCGAGTCCACCATAGCGGGGGTTTGGAAACATCTTGGCAGTGTTTGGGTTTCAATCGCTTGGGGACCCCAGGAGGTGGAGAAAAGTAGCCCTGGGTCAGGCGAGAGCATCCCCTCACTCCACAAAAGTGCCCACCCACCCCCATGCACAGGATGCTCATGCATGCCCACACAGGAACCCAGCACAACCATGAACACGAATGCACCACACACATAGGCGTTCCATTTCTTCTTTCTCCCCACGACGCCTTGGGGGAAGTTGATCTGGGGAATTCCAGCTTGCCTAGCTGACCCAGGAGTGGATTGCAGGTACCCAGCACCCCCTCCACCATTACCAGCGTGGAGGGCACGGAAAAGGGACCCCTTGGGTGTTGGGTCCATCTGTAGTGGGGTGATGGCCAGACAGTGGGGTCCCAACTTGGCACAGGGCTCTGCTTCCCATTTCCCTCTCTTGGGGCGGAGATCAGAACTTTCTAGAAAAATTTCTTCCTTCCCCTCCTGGGTCTGAGTCATTGTGGAATCAGCAGGGAGACGAGACAGCCTGGTGGGAGATCACCTTGCACAAGACTGACCTGGGTTCGAGCCTCGGCATCTCAGGGGCCTCTCAGTTCTGCCAGGAGTACCTCCTGAGCACAGAGTCAGGAGTAAGTCTTGAGTACTGCCAGGTGTGGTCCATCCCTTCTCCCCCAACCCCATGCCAAAATCCACATGGCTGGACCCACATGCCCACCCACTCTCTCTCAACAGTCTACTGTTTCCAGGGGGCACTGCCAGAGTAGAAGCTGGTGGGCAGAGTGACAAAGTGACCCCCCCCTTGTGTGTCTTTGTGGCCTTCAGGGCCCCAGGCCCTCCATCAGCACCTCCTCCTTCAGCCCTGAAAGCCAGCAGCTGACCTGAGAACTCTGGGATTGATGAAACTTGGGTTTTTTTCTGGTGGTTTGGTTTCGGGGTCTGCCTTTGGGGCAGCCCCTTCTTTTTTTTTTTTCCTGGGTTTTTTTGGGTCACACCCGGCAGTGCTCAGGGGTTACTCCTGGCTCCATGCTCAGAAATTGCTCCTGGCAGGCACGGGGGACCATATGGGGCACCGGTATTCGAACCGATGACCTTTTGCATGAAAGGCAAACGCCTTACCTCCATGCTATCTCCCGGGCCCCGGGCAGCCCCTTCTAAACGCAAGTCTCAGGCTGTCCCATAGGGGCTTCTGTGTCACCCAGCCTGAGTAGGTGGATGGGGAAAGGGAGAGCTAACTCACTTGCTTGCTTTGCTTTGCTTTTGCTTTTTATTTTAATTTTGTTTGTTTTGGCACTCAGAGGTTATTCCTGGCATTACGCTCAGAAATTCCTCCTTGTAGGCTGGGGCACCCTTTGGGTTGCTGGGGATCAAATCTGGATTGACCATGTACAAGGTAAACATCTTTCCTGCTGTGCTAATTCTCTGGCCCCTGATATTTTTTTGTGGGGGGAGGGTAGCAAACATGGCAGTGGTCTGGGTTGACTCCTGGCTCCGCACTTGGGAATTACTCCTGATGGACTTGGGGAGCCCAATGAAGTGCTGAGGATCGAGCCTGGGTCAGTTGTGTGTATGGCAAATACCTTGACTGCTATGCTATCACTTGGCCCAGCCCCTGCCTAGATCTCTATTCCTTTGCCCTGACCACACCAGCCACGCTGCCCCAAACCTTTGCACTCACTTGCCCTTGGAACAGTATAGCTGTTTTTGTTTTCCCTTTGGGCCACACCCGGCCCAGCTGACCATATTCCTGGCAGAACTGGGATGGGGGGCATGCGGTGCCTGGGCTGCACCTTAGTGTCTCTAGCTCTTTACAACACCCCCACCCCAGTTCCCAGTTTCAGTTTTGTGGCCAGACCTAGCAGTGCTCAGGGCTGACTCCTGGCTCTGCATTCAGGAATTGTCCCGACCCATGGAACTCTGTTATTTGTGGGGGCAGAGGGGACCAAGCCTGAAAGAGAATGGGTGAGAAAATAAGTTGAGGAGGCCAAGTGAAATTTTGTCAAGGCCTCTCAAGTTTATTTTTCAGCTGCAGATTTTAAAAGCAATTTTCAAATGGGCGGAGGAAAGGTGGAACAAACAGGAACAAGCGTATATCCGAACAGATCTTATGATCAATCTTTATGAGCCAGAAACGGTGCATAGTTGTCTAAATGCTATGTCCTGACAGAGATTGCAAACCCGGTTCCCAGTACTGATAAACAGATGTTAATATACTTCCTGGGATGAGGATAATTATTGTTCTTTTCTTAAAAGCCTGGGCCGAGTCAAATGCCGAACGCCATTAAGTCACATATTAAAAGCCGCATGAAGAAAGGCTGGCATCCATTTTGTGACTGTCTCTGACAAGGAAGCACCCCTGACTGTGCTCGGGGCCTTCTATGGGATGCCAGGGATCGAACCTGAGTCAGTTACGTACAACTACATGGAAGGCTAGCACCCTCCCCGATGTCCTATCCCTCTAGCCCATTAGTCCCTTCTTATCATTTGCGTTTTTCTTTATTTGGGGGGCCAAGCCTGGCAGTGCTAGGGCTCACTCCTGGCTCTGTGCTCAGGAATCACTCCAGGCAGGCCTGGGGTACCTCTAAGCAATGCTGGGGGACAGAGCCAGATGCCTTCACTGCTATACTATCACCATTCAAGCCCTTTCATTATCCGTGGACTGTCTGTTCAACCCTCACTTTGTCCCCTAGCCCTGCCTCTGTCCCCTCACTGCTTCTTCCCTTCATCTTATACCCGAGCCAAGAGAGAGAAAAAAGAGAGTTAGGGCTGGAGTGATAGCACAAGAGTAGGGCATTTGCCTTGCACGCTACCAACCCTGAATGGACTCAGAGTTCAATCCCCAGCATCCATACGATCTCCCGAGCCTGCCAGGAGTGATTTCTGAATGCAGAGCCAGGGGTAATTTCTGAGCACTGCGGGGTGTGGCCCAAAAAACCTAAATTTAAAAAAGAGAGAGAATGGATTTGAGGTTCTAACACACACACACACACACACACACACACACACACACACACACACACACACACACACACACATACACTCACGCATGGGCATGCCAGCCATACTCTGGGCACCCCAGCTGACACTGTGTCTTTTTGCTTCCAGGTTTGGGAGAGGCCAAGCTAAGTGTGTACCCCACGGAGGCCACGGTTTTGAGGGGCAGCACTCTGCTGGTCAACTGCAGTGATTCCTGCGAGGATCTGGGCCTGGAGACACCTCTCACTAAGGAGAAAGTGTCCGAGGGCGACACATGGAAGACATTTCTACTGAGCGGCGTTCAGGAGGACAGCGAGCCTATGTGCTTCTCCAACTGTGGTCAACAGGACATGCTACTGCTCCCCATCACCGTCTACTGTGAGTGTCGGGCCTGGGCACGCTCGCTAGGGGTGCATGTGGTGGTGGGGGGGCAAGCTGGGGAGGTGGAATGGGGGATCCTCAGCAGCTTCTAGCGATGAAACTTAACGGATCACCGTTTGCCTCTTCCTGGCACTTTGGCACTTGGCAGAAGACTGGGCACCCCAGCTTATTTGTTTTGTTTTATTTGGGGTCACACCCAGTGGTACTCAGGGGTTATTCCTGCCTCTGCTTAGAAATCACTCCAGGCAGGGGCCGGGCGATGGCGCTGGAGGTAAGGTGCCTGCCTTGCCTGCGCTAGCCTAGGACGGACCTCGGTTCGATCCCCCAGTTTCCCATATGGTCCCGCAAGCCAGGAGCGACTTCTGAGCGCATAGCCAGGAGTAACCCCTGAGCGTCACCGGGTGTGGCTCAAAAAACAAAAACAAAAACAAACAAACAAATGAAATCACTCTGGGCAGGCTCAGGGGACCATATGGGATGCTAAGGATCAAAACCAAGTTCATCCTAGGTCGGCAGCATGCAAGGCAAATACCCTACCACTGTGCTATCACTCCGGGCC
>PVKC010030609.1:0-14767 GCA_004027635.1 Crocidura indochinensis
TTTTAGGAACAGGCAAGGCAGCAGAAGCAAGACAGAAGGCCAGGCCATGGGGCTGTGGAAGGACCTTCCTAAGTCTTTTCCCTCCTCTGAAGACAGACATGTGGGCTGGTGGTATGGAGATCAAGGTCTCTACTGGGCTCAGGCCTCTTCAGGTCTCAGGGCAATCTATACATGCCCCTAATATGGAGCCAGAGCTTAGTGGCAGTCCCCAATCCTCACCTATAGTCTTGGCCTTTCCACATGCCCAATAGGTGCCCTTGCCTGACCCTGTCTTGTTTTCTGATCCCAGCAGAAGCCCGAGTCCTGGAGTCCAGCCTGCTCGCCTGGCCTTGCCCATCCTCTCTCCTCCCGACCCTTCACCCCTCACGACTTCCACAGCCACATCCCAACTGGGGCCGAGAACATCTTCAGTCATCTCCCTCTACACTCCCAGATCCTGACCCGCACCCCGTGTCCCCTGATCCCCATTGGGGGAATCCAGATGGTGCAGGCCCGGCCGGGCATCCACCCTGCCTGGGTCAGTGGCTTCTCAGGAGGTGGCAGCGACCTGACAGGGGCTCGGGAAGCCCAGGAGCGAGGCCGCTGGAGTCCCACCGAGAGCTCCTCAGCATCTGTGTCCCCTGTGGCAAAGGTGAGCAAGTTCACGCTCTCCTCAGAACTGGAGGGTGGGGTCGAGTCCACAGAGAGTGAGAGGACACGCAGGGGGCTCGGCAGGCCTCCTGACTGGGAGCCCCGTGTGGCTGAGGTGCCCTCGGAGCCCACACACATCTCCTGCACCCTACCTGAGCCCTCACCTCGGCCACTCCTGGGCCACTGGTCAGAGTTGTCCTGGAGCCCCCGAGTGGGTTCCCCACACAATCTGGCCCATCCCAAGGCCTCGGCCACTCCCACGCTGGACCGTAGCAGCTCCCTCGGGTGCCTGGCTGAGGCCTCCACTCGCACCCCCGCCAGGAGGAGGAGGAATCTCTCTGGGGAACCCAGGACTGGTCAGGACTCCCCTGAGTCCTCAGGAAGTAGGGGGTCCAGGCTACCTCCACACCAACCAGAGGGCAGGGGCCCCCCACGCACCTAGCCTCTCTCTGACCGCTTCAACAAACATCTGGCTTCCGGTGTTCAGCAACAGACGTTTCAAGCCACCTTCCTCAAACTGTCCGGCTCTCACGGTTCCCTCTACCGTCTGTCCATCCGTCTGCCTGTCCACCTGTCCATTTGTCCAAGCAGCTTTTGTGCCACCTGTCAGCTTATCCCATGTATGCAGTTACCTGTGCCTTTTCTAGATCATGTATTGCTTGAAAAGAAACTAAACACACACACACATACACACAGACACATGCACAGATTTTGAGGCTGTGAATATTTTGTGCTGTTTTTGAGAAAGGATGTGGGTGGGTACGGACACCTCTTCTTGGTTGCTATGGTCAGCAGCAACTTCAGCCAGCCTGGCACCAGGCACCCAACTTCTGAGAGAAGGGCATGAATTGAGGGAACAAAGAATCACCACAAAACGTTAAGAAAATATCTTCCTAAACACAAGCAGACACTTCACTGTTCCTACTTAGTACTGCTGTTCCCCACCCCCACAAGGGCCACCACCTCTGTCAACAGAAGGGCTAGAGGTCCCAGGAAGAAGAGCACGGGCACAGGTAGGGGACCGCACACAAAATCCAACTTTGTTTTTTCTAGGAGTCATCCCAGAAGGCTAAGAACAAAGTGACGTCAGGAGCTGGTCCCTGGGGCTTCCAGACACTCAGGATGAGTCATGGACTCACCCTACCCTCTGCAAGCGACCCCCACAACTATCCACACCCTTCTCTATGGGCCCTTACCCTAACCCCTGGGTTTGTCAGTTCCAGGCACTGACTGTCCCCCAACTTGAGCCCAGCCCCTCAATCCAGCCCCAAAGGGCACTACCTGCCTGAGCTGCAGCTGAGTTTCACTCTGTCAACCCAGCATCCACAGGACTGTGTGAGCGTCTATGATTGGTCTTTCTAGAACTGTCACCTACCCACACATGCTCTCTTCAGGGAAGGGCCCACAACTGTGCTTGGGGGGAGTGGCCCAGGCTTGTTTGCATACTTGGACTGGATTCTTTTTAAAAAGTATTTTAAAATAAGAAAAGAAAGTAGAGTGAAAGAGAGAGTGGACACAGTTTGCTCCTCAGATACTCTTCAGTTCCCTGCTCTGAGAACTGTTCCGTTTTCCCTTCCAGAGCTGTCAGTCCTAGCAGAGGCCACTCTCCCCAGCCCTTCTGACCTTCACAAAAATGCTCAGCACCACCAGGGGCAAGAACCTGTTTTGTAAAACAGATTCCAATTAGAATGTAACAGCCCACATTGAAAAAGGATTCAGAAAGCCTGGCTCATTCACACTGCCCTGGGAGAGGGGAACTTTCTTTAACCTTTTAGAAAACCTTGTACTTTGTTGGCCCCAGGGGAGATGGTACAAGGGCCATGGCATGCCCAGACTGGATGTAGGGGGCAGGGGCCTCCCCAGCCGCTCCCAGTGTTCAGTCAGGCCACAGAAGTTCCCTGCTGTTGAAAAAGTTCAGGCAAGACCCATAAGTGTGTGGAGTGAGCATTGCCTGGAGCCTTGAACTCAAACTTTGGTCCATGTCGATTGTGCTTGGCTCCCTTCAAGGACAAGTCCACCAGGTGCATCCTTCCACCAGCCACCTTGTTCACATCTTCTTGGCCTTTGCCAAAGATAAAACCAATAAGAAATGTTGACAAGTGCCTCCCTGAAGAGGCACTGGGCTCCAGGATGCTGGGAAAGGTCGAGAATTTGCCAACAATGCCACCAGCTGTCTAACTCCACATTTGGGGCACTTGCCTACCTAAGGATTAGCTGGTAAGGCCCCTTGGAGCACACTGGTACTGTTTAGCCTGAGGGGAATAGAAGAAGCTGGGGCCCCTTACCCTTGGACTTTCAGCCCTCACCCCTAGTCACTGCCAGAGGTCTGGGCACTGGATACAGGCTCTGCTTTGGCTGTTTTTGCCACCTCTCCAGGCACCATTTTCCAGACCTGCAAGGCAAAAGGCCAGAGGCTCTGCCGGGCCAGCCGTGATGCCAGGAACAAGCACCCCTCCACCTGCCCTCACACCACCTGCTCCCCTAACATAGAGCCCACATCCAAGTTTCCTTTTTGTGAAGCCTCATCATGTCGGGGCCAGCAGGGGAGATCCTTCTCCATCACTTAGGCCTGCCTAGAAACCAGCCCTCACATGTCTCTATGGGGCAGAGATGAGACACACAAATGGAATCCAGCTAGAGGGATGCTGCCCTTCACAGGTGCCCAGAGGGCTGGATGCCATGCTACCAGCTAAATCCCTTGCAGTCATACCACTCATGTGCCTCTGCACTGCTGTGACTCTCTGCCCCACCCCTACATACATGTACCTTCCTAGTTTAGGTAAGAACTCAGTCAGTGTTACCCAACACCCCAATGTCCAGTCTGACTGTGATGCTGCAGCCACCCAGGGAAGAAAACAGCACAGACCACAACCCCAACCCCAGGTGTGGGCAGCACAGAAAGTATCTTACCAGGGTCTGCTGGAAATGCTGAGCCACATGCCACCTAGGCCTGCCATCTGGGATGCCTATGTTCATCGGCAATCTCAGCATACACAGTCTCCCATGTGTCTCTCTGGGGAACCTTTTCCTGGGCTGACACCCTGTGCCCACTTCCTCAGTTTGAGTCTGGTTGCCCACTAGCTCCCACCACCCTAATTCCCACGAGTATACCCAGAAGGCCCTGAGCCTCCTTCTGTAGGAAAAATTCAAAAAAAAAAAAATCCCAACGCCTTCTAACCTACTCCATTCCTACAGGGTCCCTTCCAACAAGCAATATATCTGTCCCTTCTCCAGACAACTCCTCTCAAAGCAGAAGTCCTACCTGGGTAGTCATTTGGGGAGACAGATCTGCACTCCTGATGGGGGAAGAAAGTTCCAGAAGGCCGGTTCCACATTCTGTTTCTGTACCGTGAATCCAGTCCACTTTCCATTAGAAAACTGCTTTTGGCACTTACGATCACTTTATTAAATCTAGTGTTAAAAAGAGAAGAGAAAGGAAACAGGACAAAGAAGCGTGTAGGCAAATGTGAGAAAACACGCTCTCTGTAAGATAAATATTTGCCTTTTTTTTCCCTAAAGGTGTATGTATTCTGTATGTGAAATTTGTCTGTAGAGAGTTTATATGTTCTTAATGGCAATACATTCCAAAAATCGTACTGTAGATATGTACAGTGACCACACTGGGATGGGTTAGTTTTGCCTGTAATTTTATTATTTAAGCTCCAGTTTCTACATTTGCATCTTGCAATGTTGGTATGGTATATATCAGTGCAAAAGAAAAAAATGGAATAAAAAAAAAACATGCAGGTCTAAAGCACAGAGTCTGAAATACAAAAGGAGAAAATTGTTCAGTATCGACGTGTGTGACCTTCGTTGTAAATTATACCTGTACTGTGAATGAGAAGTTTTTATGAGTATAATAATGGCCTTTATTACGCTCTGGCTGTGTCCAGCCTGAGGATATTTTTTAAAAAAAAGCAAAACAAAACAAAACAGCATGTTGGAATAAATTTGAAAATCCCAACATAGCCTTGCTTGCCTGGCTCCTGGTTTGTTTATTTGTTTGTTTGTTTTGAGGTTTCTAGAATGTCACTGGGCAGACATTTGGTATCCCAAGTGCATGTTTTCAGGCCCAGAGAAGACAAAGGACAAGCTCATACTCTGCCACAGTCCTTATGTAGCTGCTGCCCTCTTGGCCCATGGAGTCTATGCTGATAGGACCATGGGAAAGGGGGAGGAGACAGAAGGAAGATGCAATTGGGGCTACATTTCTCTCCTATGACTGCTGCCTTTCCCACACATTCAAGGACTGGGAAATACAAGTGTGTACCCTGTTGCTGTTCTGGAGTTCAGGGATTTGCAATCTAAGTGTTCAGCAGAGTCTGTACATCCAGCAGTTTAGGGAGAATTCACCCATTTGTTCTCACTTCTAGGGGTTCAGATACTCTGGGCCTTCTGGGTCTACTGCATTCCTCCCCTTACTTCCTCCTCCTCCTCACCACCTCACCACCTCTTTCATGCCTCTCTTCTCCACTTCTCTCCTCAAAGAACACTTAGCTAAATTATACTGGTGGTACACCTTAATCCAACATGATCTCTTCCCAAAATTCTAAATTTCCTTCCATCAGCATAGACTTTTTTCAACCAAGATCACACTCAGAAGTTCTGGGAATCCAAACATGAACACAGAAGGGAAGGGGACACCATTCAACTCACTACAGAGAAAGACTAGGAATCAGACAATGACATGGACACTTCCAGGCTGTGTCAATTTAAACAGATCACACAGCCTCTTGGCCCCATGTGTCTTAGTCTGCAAAGAGGACATGGGGGCATGTTTCAGGGAGGAGTCAATAATGCAGGATGCTGTGGAGTCTTGAACAGTGTAAGTCCTCAGCAGACACTGAGCCAGTTTTGCATGGGATGTTGGGCATAAAAAAATTTAAAAAGAACAGGGGCTGGGAATGTGGCACTAGAGGTAAGGTGTCTGCCTTGCAAGTGCTAGCGTAGGACTGACCTCGGTTTGATCCCCCGGCATCCCATATGGTCCCCCCAAGCCAGGAGCAATTTCTGAGTGCCTAAGCATCAAATGGGTGTGACCCAAAAACCAAAAAAAAAAAAAAAAAAGAACAGGCAAAGGTTCCCAATGCCATTTTTATCCATAAGTGCCCTGTTGGATGCCAGTCTTCAGTGATAGCTACAACTGTGTTTGACCGACACCAGCCAGCCCCCAAAGTTTACATTCTGATAGGAGAGGCTGGTCCTTGTGGTCAGGGCTTCTGACTCACCCTTAGACCTTTCCTGGAAAATTCCTCTGATCCAGGCAGGAGGGGGAAGCCAGGGACAGAGGTTGACAAACACTCAAGAGGGAGCCTGGGGTCAACGCTGCCTGGAAGTTCAGCTCTAAGGACCTAGGAGGTCTGTTTGCTCAGGACTGGCAATAGGAAGAGAAGTACTGGGTGGCCTGGGGCTGACTCAGATTTGGAGGGGTTTGAGAGGAGCCAGTTCAGGTGGCTGAGAATTGAGGAGAAATGTGGGGAAGGGAGGCAGCAGAGGCAGTAGGTGGAGAGGTATGGACTTTAGAGAAGAGAGACTTGAATGTGTTTTCCAGGGGCTGATAGAGGGTCCAGATCAGAACTGAGCTGCTGACTCAGAGATACTGATGGTGTCCTACCAACCCCAAGGCAATGGTTAAGGAGATGGAGACAGGGGAGAAAATAGAAGACTTTCCTGCAGAGAATTTTCTTCCAAGGAATAAAGCCTTGGGTGGAGAGGAGGCAGTGGCTGGCAAGGAAGAACTGGAGGTCTTAGAAGGTTTGGCTGACTTAGACAAAGGAGGGGGAAACAGACTAGCAGGTGCTGCTTCTGCCCATCATAAAGGATCTTCAGCCACACTCGGCCTGCAGGCACAGGGGGCAGCAAGTGGAATCATGCAGGTGGGTGTTAGCAAGTTCACAGTGAAGGAACTTGAACATGGAGAGGTGAGACTGTGGGTCACTAAGTCATGTGCTGGGCAGGAAACAAACCTGGTGGCCAATACAGACAAAAGTCAGGGTCATGCCAAGGTTAGGAAAGCAACAAAGAATTCATGAGCTGGCTCCTTATTTCTGAGGGGAAAGAATTGTGAAGAGATATGGCCCACAGGTGAGGGTACCATGTGTCAGAGCAACCTCCTGGATATGGAGGGGCATGAGCCAGCATCCAGAGAGCTACCTGGCATGTGTAGAAGGCCAGCACTGAGTGTTGCAAGCCTTGGTGAACAGCTGGAAGCCTGGTGCCTCATCAGCATCAGTGTAACCAGGCAACAAAAACCAGCATCCCCAAACTCTGAGGCTGAAAGCAATCAGAACTGGTTTTCTGGGGCCGGAGAGATAGCATGTAGGTAGGGCATTTGCCTTGCATGCAGAAGGACAGTGGTTCAAATCCTGGGATCCCATATGGTCCTCCGAGCCTGCCAGGAGTGATTTCTGAGCATAGAGCCAGGAGTAACCTCTGAGTGCTGCCGGGTGTGACCCAAAAAACAAACAAAAAAAGAACTAGTTTCCCTCTAATTAGGAAAACGTAGATCGTGTAGGTCAACAGTCTCTTCTCCCCTCTGTGTCAAGACACCTGACCTAACAGAGCCCTCCCCCCTGCACTCCAAGACACCCCCAAGGCAGAAAGAAGACAGCCCTGCACCTGTGCCTGGCACTGAGAATCTCCACCTGAAAACCAGAACCTCTGCCCCTGAGAGCAGGCGATGGGGCACAAGGGCAAACAGCCCAAAGCCAGCCATGCTCCAGAGTCTTCTCAGAGTAGCAGTGTCCAGAGACAACATGAGACCTCATGAGGCAGTGCTGCTAGCATTATTGAGACCAAAGAAAGCATGTTATTTTAAGGGGCGTAGGGAGCCAGGATGGTACCTGACACCAGAATGGGGGCCATGGATGGTCAGGGAGATGCTCTAGAGATTCCTCAGCAGAGCTTGGTCTTGGGGAGGCCAGTGAGCCCCAGAGAAGCAGCAAAAAGAGACACAGCTTGTCCATCCTTTTCCCAGACCTGCAGCTCTGACAATCATCCAAGAAAATGAGGGTAACTGTTCCTGCTTTTGGAGACGACCACCTAAGTTCCAAGGTCCTTACCCCATGTTCAACTGGAAGTGGTGTGAGAACTAGCCCCTGTGTGACCGAACGAACTCCTGGGGGCACCCCTGGCTCCTCCCTTCTCTCCCTGAACTCTGGCCTCTGGGTCTTTTGAGTCTAGTTCACTTACTTCTCTCTCCAGTGATAAAGGGCACAGACAGGTGGGGATGGGATGTAGGGATCCTGGCTTCACCCCAAGGCCTGGGCCTTACTGGGTACAGGCCCTGAAGTCTGGATTCTGTTTCGGAAGCACTGAGGGAAGAGATGGCCACAGTCTAGAGTAGGAAGCAACTCAAAAGACACCAATGGAAGGAGCCGGAGAGGGAGGTGTATTGGCCGGACAGAGGTGCTGAAGGGGATCAGGCTGAGTGTGAAGCAAATATGTATAGATAGTATCACCCCTCTTCATCCCATAAGGAGAAGAGTCAGCTTCCCTACCATGTAGGGCTGGCAGCAGGACTGAGCATCAAAATGGCACCCTGGCCATATCTTCAAGCCCAGGTAAATCAGAGTCTAAATTAGGGTCACACAAGAAATAATCCAAACCAGGCTGAGGGCGAAACTCTTGTAGTCTGACTATTTTCTACTTAGTATATAGCCCACACCCTGCCAGCACTGCTATTTTTATTGAGTACAGAGACCACTCCTGGGTAGGGCAGTAAACCTACTCAGGTTTACAGGTAAGACAATCTTTGTTTTGGATGAAACTAAGTTGTAAACAAATAGATACAAAAAAAAAAAAAAAGAAATGAACTTTGTTTTAGGTAAAATAAGGTGTAACCCAACAGCACCCCGTTTGAGAAGTGGTCCCTTCCTGGAAAGAGATCTGGGCCTCAGGGCTACCAAGCGGCCCTAGAACCAGGTCTGCAGACACTTCTCCTATCCCAGCAGCCCACTGCCCTCCACAAAGGATGAGAAAACTCAAGTTCAGGGTCGGGAAGAGGCTGGCTCCAGGCCAGGGCCATGGTTCCCAAAATCCGGAGCGAAGTATCTGCACCTCCCCACCCACAGTTCTACAACCCAGGCCCCAGATCAGCCACCCAGCTCTGCCTTTTTAGGAAAGAAAAGAGCAGCCCCGGTGGTGGGCAGGCAGGAGGGCAGGCAGGCATGCTAATCCACCAGCTCCTGCAGCTCTGGTTACCGTGGTTTGGGGCCCGGGCAGCGGCGGCTGGGAGTGCCAGCCCAGCCAATGGGTGCTGCCGCGGCGCGCCCTGCCAGTGCCATACAAGGCCTTGCCGCAGCCCAGTCCCGAGCCGGCATAGGGCAGCCCCAGTGCCGGCACCCGCCCTGCCCAGGTTTCTGCCAGCCCGGCACGTCCTCGGACTCTGTTTAATCCAGCCTGGGAGCAGCTGGCAGGTTGTGGTGCACGTGCACCAGGCCCAGGGCTCCCCAAGGTCATAGAAGTGGCACCCCTGGGACAAGACTCAGAGTCAGGGCAGCAGATGAGCCAGCAAGGGAGTCTGGGACCAGGCCTAGTTTGGGCTGAGCTGTGTCAGGCAACGACACCCTTTTTTTCCTTTCCTCTCTGTGGCAGGATGTGCCTGGCCTTGCAACTCAGTTCTACCGAGAAAAGGTGTGGAGCAAGGTAGACATCTCACTTTCCTTGGGTCTCTGGCTGCAGGCACCCCTCAGATTGGGGTATAAGTGTGTGCTGTAGACTAACATGCTCTTGGGAACCTCAAACAGGCTGAGACAGAAATGCAGAAGAGAGGGGGGAGAGAGAGAGAGAGAGAGAGAGAGAGAGAGAGAGAGAGAGAGAGAGAGAGAGAGAGAGACCCATTCCTCAGAGCTCACCAATCCATCCATCAGCTACAATGTCTTTCCCATTCCTCAAAGCTCACCAATCAGCTACAATGTCTTTGCCTCACATTCCCTGGGAAGTGGGTGAACAAGAAGACCCACAGCAGGGGTCATAGGACTGCCCCTCCGTGAGGTCTGGCTGAGTTGCACCCTAGCTCAAGGCTAAAATCCCTCAACCTACACAAAGCATCTTCACCCAAGGTATGCAATTTGACCAAATTCTGCCAGAAATACCTGGGATTTGCCACTCAGCTGAGTTTGAATTTGTGCTTGCTTCTGTATGTGGCTGAAACCTCTTCCTGCTGTCTAATGTTTCTGGACCATCCTCCACAAATATGCACACGTTCAGCCTGATGGGGGTCACAGTTGAGTTGTGTTTAAGAAGTTTAGAGTCTACACCTAGGCCCCTGTCCCATGGAAGTCCTCTGGAGTTCTGATCCTGGGGAAAGGGAGTGTGGCAGGAGGACTGTAAGCCTGTGTTGGGAGCAAAGGGACATCAGGTTCTGGGAAGGGCAAGAATATCTTTCCCAGGCCCTTGGAAAACTGTAGCCCAGGCCATGGCAGCCCAGATGCATGTAGGGCCCATGGGTACCTCCTTGACTACCACTGACAATGCAGATCACCACTGCGAGGTCACTGGGTGAAAGCGCTAGGTGCTCTGCTGTCCATGGGCCATGCCAAATACAGGGCCAAAACGTCAGTGCTCTCTAGGGCCACCCAGCAGCTGAGGGAAACGTGCAGACACTGGGGGTGGAAGGCCAGGCTGGCGTGGGGCTCTGTTTGCTCACCCAAGAAAGGAGGAGATAAATATAGACACAGGATTACTCAGAAACAGCCTGGGAAAACCGGCTCCGAGCCTCAACTTCAGCCTGGCCCAGTCTCACCTTCACCCGCCTGCCCACTTGTGCCTGCTGCCAGGCCTGCCCCGCCTCCTGTCAGGGCTCCCCACTTGGAAACGAAACCATGGGGCACCCCTCCCTCACTGCACTGGAGGGGCAGGCCAGAAACCCAGGCCTAGGAGCACCCACAGAACACAACCTGCAAAGTCTTTACCAGGAATCATTCACACCAGCCCTGACTCAGTTTCCCTGTCTCTAAGAAGATGCAGTCCTCTGCCCCAGAGTCCTTTAGCCTGCATGGAGGATGGCACTGGAGCCCACTGTGCAGAAAGCAGGGAGGTAGTGGGTCTCATGTACATGGAGACCCACTATTATCTGGCTGTGAGACTTCAGGGAAGCACGTACATATCTGTGCCTCAGTCTCCTCAGATCTAATGTAGGAAGGGTAACACAAGCTTCTGTTATTGTAGCTTGTGACAGAATTTTGGCCAGAGCCATGTATTATAATGGTATTGCATGGACATTGCACAGCCCTTACAATGGGAGTGAGAGACATGACACTTTTCTGCTCAGCATGCACAGCTGTTCATGGGACCAGAGCAGAGGACATCCCAATGTGAGGAACCAGCCTACCTGCTCCTCTTCCTGCAGAGGGTGTCCGCATCAGGCAGGTGTGGGCTCAATGCTGGCTCTGCACTTAGCCAAAGTGACCTCAAGCAAGCCTCCAATTCAAATTTGATGTTCCTGAGGCTGCTATGATGTGAGTAAATTAGGGAAGTGTGGAAGATACCAGGATGGCCAGGCATGGTTGGATTTCCATGTTTGGTAAGATCTTGCCACCTCTCACCACCACCACCACAACACACAGTTCTTGCTCCTTCCAGATTCCTTCAGGGGTTGGAGGAGGGGCCAGAGAGAGGTCACACTGGGTCATGGACTCTCACACCTATGGAAGTCCTCCAGAGTAAGAATAATGCACCCCCAAACACAAGGGGTGAACAAGGCCAGTGGAAGCCCGGAAAATTGGTGGCTTCCCTCCTACACAATATCCTCCAACACCCCTATGTACGCATAGGTGCTTACACGATGTCAGTGCCCTCTGCACACACAACCATACACAGGGCATGACCATACACATACCACTGCATTCCCATGCATGGACACAAAGAAGCAGGTGCCCATGGCTTTGTTCCCAAACATCTTTGCCAGCAAACACACTCTCACACTTGGGGTGTCCTCCCCAGCCCGGCCCTTAGGTGACCGGCTTCACAACAGAGAAATGCAAACAGCTGAGGATGCTCTGCCAGAGGACGTGAGGGAGAGGCCCAGGGGAAACCACACGCACAGGAATCCGGGCAAGCATGCCAGGCTGAGGAGGGCGGGGCCTTCGGTGCCAGGAATGGTGGGGAGAACATGCCTTCTCTGTCATATCTCTCATCACCCTATGTCCTCAGAGCATCTGAGGACAAAAGGTCTCACTGACCATGGTCCTCCATCCAGGACAGAGAGTGGATTCTACTACTCAGTCTTGGTGGATGACAGCAACCTGTCTGCTTGATGGATTAGGGCCTGTGAACTGAGCTGGGAAGACCAGATGGGTGGTCTTCCTCACTGAGGGCCAGCAAAAGGTCTGCCCACAGAGCTCTACTGGAGGACCAGTGACACTTAACCTAAGTCAACAGAGATGAAGGGATGAGTAAAAGTCACTAGAATCAGGTAGGTTCTTTCCTAATGAAGCAGTAGTAGCTAAAAAGACCATCACATGCTCACATTGACAGAAGTGGAGTCCCAGGTGCAAAGATGGGGTGACTTGCCCTATCCCAGGGGCTAACTAACTCCAGAAGTTGCCCCACACTGAGACCTTCGCCTTGGTGCCTTCCAGCCCCAGCAGCAAGGGAGTAACAAATCTGAGATCTGCTGGAAGGCCCTCTAGCCCTGGTGGCACAGGGCAACCCAGACCCTGCAGCAAGCACAATACCCAAGCAACAACTGTGTGACCAGAGGAAAGGCAACTAATGAACACCCAGAAGTGAGGCCAGGCCTTTCAGCTTGTGCACATTACAGGAGACCAGTAAGGCTGAGCAAGAAACATATTGGGGTACTAAGAGAGAGTCAGCACTGAAGTGGGGACAGGATCAGAGCTGAGATGGGGAAGCCCAGCCTCATCTCAAGGATATTCGTATGATCCAAGAAGGGGATCAAAGAGTTCTAGAAGAGTCTGAGTAGGAGAGGGGCTGGTCAGACCCTCTGCAGAACCCAGGCTCCTATTTCAACCTCTTCGGTTTGCTGGGAGAAGGCCTCTGGTAATGATGCTTTTCTCCTGGCTTCAGGGCCCTGTGGATGAAGAGGGATGAGAGCATGAAAAACAAACAAACAAACAAACAAAAACCACAAAGCCTATTTATGAACCCTCCACGCTGGTCATCCTGGAGGTTACAGCCCAGAGCCCCTGGAATGCTGAGAGGGAAAGACAGTACTAGACAGGAGAGACCCATAGTTCCAGGCCTGAGGCCCCACAGATAACCAGGATGCTCAGGATGCTCAGGTGTGTTCTGCACGACAGAGTGGGTCGTGCAGAACACACCAAAACCAGGGGTTGGAGGAAGGGGAACCCTGCCAAACCCCCATATTCCACCTGCTCTGTCAATACTTGAGTGAAGCCTGAGGCAGGTGGCTCTGCCTCTGAGGGTCTCAGTTTCCACAGGCAGCAATGCCCACTCCATTCAGAAGGATTTGAGCTCAGTCCTGCATCCTCTAGGCAAGGTGTGCTTCCAGATACAGAAGACCTTGCACACCTTTGCAAGGCCCAGAGACCCAGAGCTTGACTATCTATCCTCGTACCAGCAAAGCCTATCCCAGAGACGACCTGGGATGCAAGAGATGCGGAAGAGATACCCTGTTTCCTTCTCCACGGCAACTTGTGGAGAAGGATCCAGCTGCAATAGCATTCCCAGGGAAACCTCCAACGGTCGCACTGGCCTGTCTGTCCCATGCCTGGCAGCAAACCCCGAAGCTTCCCAGGGACCACAGGCAGAAGCTCCTGGTTGACAGCTCGCTGAGGGCGCGAGCCACTGTGCTGGGGGAGAAGAAAAGCCTGGCTGAGTAAGCGAGTGCCTCCTGGAAGACCCTGGGGTCCCCGGAGAGGGGGGCCTGCAGCAGAGGGGCGCAGCACGTGGCCTCGGTGCCCGCGAGGTGATGTCAGGCTCGCCGCGCCCCGGTCCCAGCACGTTCGTCCGCCGAGCGCACAACGGGGAACAAAGCGTCCTGCGCATTCCAGCGCGCTGACTCACAGCCGGCACGTAGCTGCGCGCAGCCGCCACCGCTTTGCCCAAAATTGGTCGCGAGGAGAGGGCGGGCCCTCGAGAGCACAGCTCATTTGCTAACCCGCCTCTTGCCAAGGGATTCCCAAAACAGGCATGAAAGGGCAAGGGGGGAGTGGTGTCCACTGGTCCCCACGAAAGCCTGGGAGAGTCAGGCAGCCTCCAGCACGTGTGTGGCCACTAGGTTGTGGGTGGGAGGGATACTGGACTGGCTATGGAATCCCTGCAGCAGGGCGCTTGCTTGTCTCTGAGCCTCAGTTTCCTCACTCACTGGCCAAAGAAAGATGAACTAGACAGTCTCAGTTTCCCCACTGACCAAAGGAAGACAATTAGACATACGTGTAAGCACTTTAGTATGAATGAATTCAGGTCTTAAATGATCTTGTGAGGATGGTACTATTATTCTCCCAGTTTTACAAATAAGGAAACTGAGGTAAGAGAGTTACAGGTAGAAAAGATGAGACACAGGGGTTGATTTTCTTGAGGCAGAACAGTGATGATGCAGAATTAGCATTTGAACTGGGGGGGGGGGATGGAGGGGGCAGTTCCAGAGTCTGCCTGGTCCTCTTTGCTAGAGCATCTGGAGTTTCCAATTCTTGGAAGCTGAGACATAGGCTCTCACCTCATTAACCCATCCCCTTGCCTGTTTGTTAACTGAGGGGTGGTGAGTGGGTTCAGACACACCCCCTGAGGAAGTCGATTTAGTTCCAGAACCTTCCTCTTTGCACCCTCTAAGTAGTTGAGAGAAACCCCCAACACCAAGATAGAATGTCGTGGAAGGACTCCAGGCTGGACTGCTTTACTCAGCAGGCTTTAAATAAGGGAGAATCTTTGGAGCTTTGGGGGGCTAGGCAAAGGCCTGATTTTGCAAGGATGACACCTGGCCCTCAGAAGTGAAGGAAACTAGAAAGCTCTTCCTGCACTGTGTCCCCTGGGAGCTCTGGTGTAATAACCAGAGACTCACTAGGATACATTGTGGTAACCAATTCATTTCCTCTGCCTGGAAGACTTCCTCTGCTCTCCTATTCTTGCCCAGAATTCTTGTCAGAGACAGAAGCAAGGGTCTCCTCTAGGCATCACAGCTTTTTGCCCTTTCTTTGGTATAGGCTAACATTTA
>PVKC010030610.1:0-14772 GCA_004027635.1 Crocidura indochinensis
TTTCTTTCTTTCTTTCTTTCTTTCTTTCTTTCTTTCTTTCTTTCTTTCTTTCTTCCTTTCTTCTTTCTTTCTTTCTTCTTTCTCTCTCTCTTTCTTTCTTTCTTTTTCTTTTCTTTCTCTTTTACTTTCTTTTCTCAGTCAAGTAAGAATTAGCACAGTTAATTCCAGAAGTCTCTGTATTTCAGTCACTTTTAGGTCATTGGTTTGGATAATTTCTAGATTGCATATACCTTTCTTGTATCAGTGATCTATGTCCTTGAATTAACACTGACTTAGATAAGTAGCCTCTTTTGCTGTTCAAGAAATTGAAGTTTTATATGATGTGCTCCCTCCTGTAAACTTTTACTAAGATTGGTGGCTATTGATTAATCCAGTCAACTTGGATTCATTGCTTCTGAAATAAGTCTATCATTAAGTGACTCTAAAATTTAAGTTAACAAAAATATCAGAGATATTTTTAGGTATCTAAATATTTCTAGATATTTGTAACATTTTGATTTAATATTTTACTTTTCATTCAAGATATCCTGATGGAAAATTCTACTTGTATCAGTACAAATGGCTTTATTTTCTCATCATACTAGTCAAAAACCATGCAAAGGGCAATCTCAAGTAATTTACTTTCCTTATTTAAATAACAGAAACTAATTTTAATTATTAAACATAAGAATAATAATAAACTTTTGTATTAAGTTTTATAACATAGAGATCTCTACTATCTAATCTAAACAATCTCTATAATTTAAATGAAAAGCTTGAGGGCCCTGAGTGGTAGCACTATGGTAGGGCATTTGCCTTGCATGCGGCTGACCCAGGGCGAACCTGGGATCTATTCCCGGAGTCCCATATGGGCCCCCAGCCAGGAGCAATTTCTGAGCACATAGCCAGAAGTAACCCCTGAGCATCACCAGGTGTGGCTCCCCTTCAAAATAAACAAAAGTTTTAATTCTGAAGAAAACATAGGAAGATTGTATCTGGCTGACCCAGATTGGATCCCTGACACCTCATATGTTTCCCTAAGCTTCACCAAGAGTGATCTCTGAATATAAACAGAGTCAGGGGTAAAACCTGAACATTTCTGTATGTGACCAAAAAACCAAAAATTGGGGCCGTTGAGGTGGCGCTAGAGGAAAGGTGTCTGCCTTGCAAGTGCTAGCCAAGGAAGGACCGTGGTTAGATCCCCCTTCATCCCATATGGTCCCCCCAAGCCAGGGGCAATTTCTGAGCGCTTAGTCAGGAGTAACCCTTGAGCATCAAACAGGTGTGGCCCAAAAAACAAAAACAAAAAAAATTAAAAAAACCAAAACCCAAAAATTGCATTTGTTTAAATCAGTTTTCATTTGCCACAGTTATCTCAGACCATAAGCACTTTGGGTAAAATATTTGTTGTTTAGTTTTTGTTGGGGGGCATAGCCGGTGATGCTTATGGTTAATTCTGGTTTTGTGCTCAGCGATCACTCTTGGATGGGTGTGGAGGACCATATAGGGTGCAGGAGGTTGAACCCAGCTTGCCCTGTGCAAGGCAAACTTACCCTTTCTACTGTATTATTTCTTGAATATAATGGGCTAGACATTTAAACTTTAGTGGTAAAGCAAACACAGGTAAGGAAAGCATTCAAATAGAAGAGACTGGAGTGGGAGTGACAGCCCAATGGGTAAGGTTTTTATTTTGCATGTGGTCTACCCTAGTTTGGTCCCTGGCATCCCACATGGTTTCCTGAGCCTGCCTGAAGTGATTCTGAGTCCAGAGCCAGGAACAACTTCGGAGAGACAGGGTGTGGCCTCCAAACACACAAAACAAAGAGATAGAAATTAACAAACATATCAGTTTGCACTAAAATTTTAGGCAACAATGAAAGAAAATAAATTGCCAATATTTACAATAGCATACAACTTTTTGTTCTGAGTTAATTTATATTTGCACTTCTACTTCACCATGTTTTTCCATAATGTTGTTGAAATCATACCCTTATTTATTTTTTATTTTTTTTTAGTTTTTGGGTCACACCCGGCAGTGCTCAGGGGCCACTCCTGGCTCCACGCTCAGAAATTGCTCCTGGCAGGCACGAGGGACCAAATGGGGCACCAGGATTCGAACTGATGACCTTTTGCATGAAAGGCAAACGCCTTGCCTCCATGCTATCTCCCAGGCCCCCATACCCTTATTTTTAAGACAAACTACTTAGTTTCCAATTGAAATCGTTTCTTGGCCTGTAAATTAGTCCCACAGCTTTTCAACAGTGATCTCTTACTTTCTATACTTTCTAGACACTAATTGATCTGTTTAATTTTTGTTCTTTTAGGCCTTTTTAAACAACAGTTTTGATACATCAAAGTTTCTCTTTGTTAGCATTATTGACTAACTTCTCCAAGATCTACCCCTAGCTTTTTACTGATTTAATAGGAATGTTATAAAAGGCTTTTGCTGCCAGGCTAAGAAAAGAACCAAGTCAATCCATCTCTACTGAGCTTACTCTTTCCCCATTTGATATACAAAATTGACTCCACTCTGTGAAGGACCTGAGTTGCCCTGGGCTCTGAACCAGATAAGCCATAGTTGCTTGTTTTTGAGAGTACGTTCTACTTTTCTTTGACATAATGCAAGATCCAGTTATAAACTGCAAGAAGCCACCTAAAGTATCTGACTAAACTGCCTAGGGCATCTGACCATACCTTCCTAAGTTGTCTGACTATTTAAGGCTAAGTTTCCATTTCCCAACTATGAGCTTCCCTGTGTAAACCCTATAAAAGCTGGTTACTATCCCAATGGTGAGTCACTTCTCTGAGAGATGGCCCTGGCTTTGGAGCTATTGATGGACAGAATAACTTTTTGCTTTCTCCACCGAAAGCTCCAAAGTAATTTTAGGAGATTGTTTGAGAGTTGACTTTGTTCATCCACCTATATAAGTCTCATCTGTCCTTTGGCTCTTACTTGGCTGAGGATATTATGTGTGTGCATATGTTTGTGTATGCAAAAAAGAGAGAGAGAAAGAAAAGATCTCCAACAGTTGGGCTGTAGGATTTTCATTAGACACTTACAAGGAAATGTACAAAATGTGCCTCAAGAATTTGACAGTAATTTCCAAAAACCTGCAGCTTTCTCTCAGCATCTCAGAAAAAAAATAATCAAACACATAAAGAAACAGAGTGGATATAAAGTCGACAGCTGTTATGGAAGCCAGAATGAGCTAGGCAAGTGAGAGCAGATCAATATCATATAGAATGGAATGAGAAAAGTTATGCCCCCTTTGGTGTCATGGAGACAAACTAAAAAGCTCAGTACAGAAAGAGAGAAGGAAGAACTATGGTACAATACCTTACCTCATCAACTGAGATGCTCCTGGCTGATACTCACCAAAGAGATGTCTGTAGACACCAGACTAGAAGCAAGACTGAAAGCAAATATTGTCAAACTCAGAAAAGTTCCCTTAGAGTGGGAGAAAATTTCTAAGCGGAGACATCTCAGAAGGAGATGCAATTCTCTTCTTTTTATACATTTCTAATCAGGGAGGTGAGCAAAAACTTAAAAAAAATACCTTATTAATCACGGATGCTAGCTGCTCTCGTTTCTCAGGATTTCTCTAACTTTAAGGCTAAGTTCAAGGCAGTCAGAATATTACAATGGCAAAGACTTAGCCATTTATATGATTAGGACTGACCTATGACATTCCATTCATCTTTATTTTCTGAACAACAAAATTTCCTTTTACCTTTCTCTAAGTTTACCCTGTTCCTTTTTTAAATTTTTATTTTATTAAAACTGTTATGATTTACAAAGTCCTTCATAGTTGGAGTTCAAACATACTATGAATCTGGGCCAATCCCATCACAAGTGTCGAATTGCCTCCACCAATGATCTCATATTGCATCTATCCTACCACAATTTGCCCCCTGCCTGCCAGTACAACAGGCCCATTTCAAGTTTAAATTATTATGGTTTGGATCTTTTGGTTCTATTGTCGTTGAACTTGGCTAGGATATTGAGTTCTGTCACCTTTTATCTCCAACAATGCACTTGAGATCACTTGGCCTCTGGCCCCCATCCTTCTTTTGGTCCTTATTTTTAATAGAAAAATGCGAAATATGAAGTAAAACAAAGAAATTCATTTCCAAAATTTTTATGAAAAGAGAGAGACCCCTTATGTAAAAGATGAAAAGAGAGACCATTTATCTAAAAGATTAAAAGAGGTGGTGGGTTTTAGCATAGGTACAGCAATAGTTGGGGAAAGTGGAAAGAAAAAACCTTTGGCCTAAAAACAAGGTGTCCCTACCCATGAAGCATCCTGACATAGACCAACGACAGACTCCTGGCATACTAAGTTGTCTAAACTCAAAGTTTTTCTTCATGGTCCCAGGAAAAGTTCTCCTCAATCACGGTTGTCACATTCAGGCTTTAGTTATTAGAAATCTTGGTTTTTGAACAGTTTATATCAAAATCAGTATGTCATGAAGCATCTTCTTTTTTTTTTTATCTCATTGTTAGGTAGCTAGGCAGGGAAATCCACCTGGAAAGCAAGTTGTTGCTATTTCAAAATCATCAGAGTGTTATATTAACCTACCCTGGAGCAAGTTGGTGCTAGGGCAGCATTAGGATTTTTCACTGGTAGAATTTTAGTTCCTGATGTGAAAACTGTGGCAGTTCTAAAGACAGGGTCTAAGTTTTGGTTGTGAATGGCTGATATCTGATTAACTGAAGTCTACGTCAAGTCACTATGACAAATTTAGATGAAAGACCCTCCTGCAATAAAATACTTAGGAGTTTCTATCCCTATTAGATAATAAAATTCATTCTCTACATAGGATTTTACCATTTTTGTGCCTATGAAAAAAACACAGGATACTACTGGTGCATATAAGGGGCAAAAGTAACAAGATATATAATCCCTACATAAACTCAGAAACTAAGAGAAACTTATCTTCTAAAATTTCCTACTAAACAAATCCAAAAATGGGATGGGGAGAACTACATACATATAGGAAATAATAATAATAATTATACCCATTAAGGAAATACATCTAAAGACATATACAAAGAAATATATATTATAATATATTATACATATGTATAATATATACATATATGATATATTCATATATTATATACATACATACATATATATTATAATATGTATAATATATATTCCCTTTAAGTCTTATGAAATAGTCAGTGGGGATCTGAAACACGTATTCAGCCTTGGATGTGGGCTTGTAGAGTCTGAAAAATGACTCACAACAGTCATGGATCAAGAAACGTCCTTAGTTGAGGGTCTCTCAAAAGTCAAATCCAGTAGTGAGCAATAGTTCACAGAGAAGGAAGGTTGGACAAAAATGTCCACTGAGAGCAAATGTCACTGAGAAGAGTGACTGGCAACTTCTTTCAGGGTTGAGGCAGGAGGCAGGCTCAGATGTTGTCCATTTGCTTTGAGAGCCGGCTGACAGCTAGTTGTATTAGGGAAAATGTTCTATTCCTGTGGAGTTAAGAACTGAGGGCAAAAAGTGTTAAATAGGGCGAAATAACAAATCAGGGATGAAACAGCAAATGGATAGAAAAGGATTTTTAAAGTGATAAGTAGCAGAAGGTTAAAATGTTATATATAACATGGGAAAGACTATATACAACACAGACATTATGTAAAATACAGACGGACATTAGACAGACATAAATGGCCACCACACACACACTCACACACACATAGACAGACAATGAAGACCGATTCATTGAAAAACTGACCCAGGTGGAACAGGTCAGAGCGTTTAAAAAATATAAAGCTGGCAGGTCAGATTGAAAGGTTTTTCCGGGGGTCGGGTGGTGGCGCTGAAGGTAAGGTGCCTGCCTTGCCTTGTGCTAACCTAGGACGAACCTCGGTTCGATTCCCCGGTTCCCCATATGGTCTCCCGTGCCTGCCAGGAGAGACTTTTGAGCGAATAGCCAGGAGTAACCCCTGAGCATCACCGGGTGTGGCAAAAAAAAAAAAAAAAAAGAAAAAAGAAAAAAAGGAAAAAAGAAAGGTTTTTCCAATTCCTAGGACAATTGGCTTTGGTGAGGGTAAACTTTGCTGCAAAAAGGTTTCATGTATTAGATTGTACATAAACCATTCTTAAAACAACCATAATTTTCAAGTCTAGAATACTAAGTAATATGGTAATGAGCATGTTAAAGGGAGTATATAACATGAGGTAATCTGAAAGCAAATTGAAAACAGGGGTATTGTGATATAATAGTAAACTAGCTTGAATCAAAAATAAATTTCAAAAGCATACTAAAAGAATGAGCAATGTAGCTAGTCTATGGCATGCAGTTTACTGATTTTAACAGATCCTGGCTATTTATTATATTGCTTAGACTGCTAAAATACAAGGACACTAAAAGACCTTGGCAAGAGACCTACAGTCTCTTGCTCACATTTGAATACATTCAACAAAGAAGGGTGAATACTGCGATCATTGACTAACTTAAGAAGAGAAAGTTTTAGAATGTTAAAATGGAAAGTGTGTGCTTAAGCCAAGAAAAATTGTCAACTATTACCAAGCAAAAGTCACAAGCAAATATATCACTAGTTTATATCTCGGTTTGCCGATTAGTTTGAGGGAAACTTCCAAGACAAGGAGTCAAAATCTTCGGAGAACAGACTCAACTATTTGGCTTGAAGCTAACGGAATAGAACTACAGAAGGATAAGAGCAAAGCAATTCATCCTGTAGGCATTTATGATGGATGCACATCATTTCTCCAACTTCTACTGAGGACACCTTGTTCTTGTTCACCATTCTTCATGTTTTCTTTATACTCTTTGTATTGTTTCTTAGGGACTTTAGTTCCCTGTTCCTCTTTTGAACCGTTCTTTTTAATGTGTTCTTTTCTTTGAGCAATTTTCAAAGCTCTTGAATCTTGATATTTTGCTTTGGTGTTTGAGAAGTTTTATCTTTTATCTCTTTTCCTTATTCAATTGTATCATTCAGATAAGAAACCTTTATGTTTTTAGAGGGGGGGGAATAAGCAATGCCATTTTTTCTCATTAGAACCAAAATTTGCTTAATATTTTCATATTGGTTTTTCTTACTCAATTTTATATTAACTACTGTTTTTCAGTCATGCTGATCAGCAATAAAGTAATAAAATTATACATTTTGTGCTTAAAGTGTCAATAATAACAGGCATATAGAGAAATTTTTTTGCTATGTTCAAATGTCAAAAGTTAGACAAAACAAAGGTGTACAATAGAGCTTGAAAGAGAAGATGTTTCTTCAGAGCAGGTGTGAGAAAATTATATCTGAACATAGCCTCATGGGGAAATAATCAGTTTGGTAGAGAAGTGAGAAGTTTGTAGAGTCACAGAATCTAATGAGGTATGTAAAAGTTGGATACATATGGGAACATAGCAAAATATGGGCATACAATAAGTTCCAACTACCTTAAATTTATAGCAACAGAGTTAAAAGCATTGTTACCAGAGACTAGTTGTGACAACACTTAAAAGGGTAGATTGTGTCATGAAGATTATCAGGATCTTTTCAAAGATGCTAGGCTCAAAGTACATTTAAAGAATTATGGGTAGTAAGAAAACTGTATCTGTCATATTTGTACTTATTAAATTCAGTTGAAAAATTAATGAAGTCATCAATAAAAGCAAAATTTCTTCTATTTACTCAGACTTTGAAGATGAATTTAGAATAGCTCTAATTTGTTATTAAAGCTGTATTCAATTTGAGAATATTTAAGGGTGAAAAAGAAATACATAGGAACTACATTGCTGACATTAGAGCCCAGATTTTTCAGTTCAGGGTGTATGAGTGAGCTAAGTAAGATAAATTAATATCATTAGAAGATATTTGCATATTTTAAAATGCAGCTATAGTAAAAATGTCTGAGAAAAATTGCTGGGCTAAAGAAAACATTAAGTGCGAATTAAAGCATTTATCAGCTGGGGCCATATGGTCCTCCTTTGTCCTCAAGAATAGCTAGTTATTTGCCCCTGGAATTTTGATACCTTCTGTTGTCATCTTTGTGTTCTTTCATTTTCTCATTGTCTTAGATATTATGTTCACCAATAATGAAGGTTAAGCAGAATGAATGTTGGTTTTGTCCAGACAGTATTTGGACTGGTGCTGAGAGTGGGCAGGTATATGGAAGACCCTTCAAAGTTTATTCCTATGGTATGTATGCATAGGCCCCAAATTTTATTTTATTTTAATTTCTTTACTTCACACTGAGATGCTCAGAGATTGTCCCAGTGTCTGCACTCTTGCTCCTGTCAGCATTCAGAAAAATTTTGGGATGCTAAATATTGAACCTAGATCAGCCAAATACAAGGCAAGAAACTTACCCACTGAAGTGGTGTCCTAGTCCTTGGGTTCCACATAATAGTAAGTTTTGTTTGTTTGGGGTGGTGTGTATGTGTGTGTGTGTGTGTGTGTGTGTGTGTGTGTGTCTGTCTGTCTGTCTGTCACCAGGTTAAAGTCCAAGAATCTTCAACAGGTGTTGGGATAGGAGTATAGATTTTCAGCATGGAGTTAATAGGCCACACACAGACTGAAGGAGTCACATGAGCTTTAGATATTTCTGAGCTCTGCTGTGCTCAGAATCTGCAGGAGTGGGATCATAGCAGATGGACACAGCTGAATGTCTAGAACCTGGGAAAAATGCCCAGACAGGCATTATCTCTGGCAGCTGCATTTGAACTTCTAAAAATTACTCCATTCACAGAACTTGGAGAATTTCTGACTGATTGGTGGGTAGTAAAGTGTGTGCCCACCAGCACCCATAAGAGCCCTGGCTGAGGCTGAGGCTGTAGGATGAATCTTAATACTCCATCTCAGGCATTAAGTAAAATATATCTGGAAGTTTCTTCACTTGGTGCATATTTGTTAATTTGGGTCTAATTGATTAGAAACAATTGATCACTGTATAATGTCCTTTCTGTCTCTTACTATCATTTTTACTCAAAATATATTTTGTTTGATCTAGGTTAGGTCATTCTAGCCTTTTAAGGCTACAGTTTTGGATATTATTTTTTCCAGATTTTCACTTTAAGCCTGTGTTGATCATGGAAGTTCAAGTGGGTCTCTTGTAAGCAGTAAAAAGAATAGGTTTAGTTTTCTGCACATTCTGGTCACTGAGTCTTTTGATAAGTAAATTTTTTCCACCGAAGTAAAATTATTAAAATAAATTTATTAGCAAATTTTTAATATTGATTCTATATTTTTTAGAAATTGGTCTGTGATTTCTTCCATCTTCATTTTATTCCCCTACATTTCAATATGTACTTCTAAGTGATATGTTATGTGTGTGTTTTTCCCCCTACTTTGTTGTGTCTTAATTTACATTCTTTCTCAAGTTTAAAAAATGTGAAGTTTCAGGTCTTTATGTGAGAATCCATTAATTATACTTTTATCACAGTTGTGTTTGAGAATGTTTAAGTCTTTAAAATAGACTTATTTATGTCCTTATTTAATTACCTGTTATGGAGGGCCACTTAAAATGTTTTGTACATCTAATTTAGGTACTGTGCATTTTTAAGCTATTTTTTGTCTTTACACCTGATGTCACTTCTTTGAAATTGAGTGATAGCCTATATAGAATATTATTTGTTTGAATGCTTATTTTATCCCCTATATTGTTTATTATATACCATTTTATTCTAGACTATACATTTATATTTAGTAAATATCTTGTGAGTCACATATGAGATCCCGTATATGTCAATATTTTATTTGTTCTTTCTACATTGATCTTTGTTTTCCTCTTTGTCTTTTGACAGTATAATAGCAATGTGTCTTGATTTTATTCTTATTGGGTTTTCTTGTTTAGATCTCTTTAAACTTACTAATTCTGGGATAAGACTCAATGCTCAGAATGGGAAAAAAACTAAGTATATTTTTTCTATTTACTTATTATTTTCTATACTTATTATTATTTATTTTACTTATTATTACTTATTTTCTATAGTTATTCACCATTTACACTTTCTTATTCATTTCTTATAATTTAAGTATTATTCCTCCTGAACTTCTCCCATAATTTCACTATTTTGGGCAGGGGATTGGCCACACTCAGTGATGTTCAGGGGTTACTTCTGACTATGCACTCGCACCATCAAGAGTGATTCTTGAATATAAAGTTAGATGTGGTCTAAACCTTCTTTTCTCTCTCCATCCTCCTCTTAAGACCAAACCTGGACTCTACATATTAGGCTCTTTACAGTGGAATTCTAAAGGACTCACTCATTCTTCAAAAAACATATATCAGTACTTTCTCTGTAAAAGAATTGGCAATACAACCTCTATCAAAACACCAATGGCATTTTTTAAGAAAATAGCACAATTCTAAAGTTTCTGTGAAGCCACAAAAGTCAAAGCAATTCTAAGAAGAAGAAAGATGCACTTACCTCACTCTTTGACTTCAGACAAACTTATAAAGCAATAGTAATTAAAACAGCATGGTAACTGAAAAAAATCTATGTTTCATATATTTTATACTTTAGTACATTGATCTTCATATATTTTATACTTTAGTACATTGATCTTGTAAGTCTGCTCTCAGACTTTTCTTATTAGTTTACCTGTTGAGTTCCTCAGTTTCATGATTTCTGACTGAAGCTTTATCATATTTTTTATTTTTCCTTATTCTTGTCTATTTTTTGTAAAATCTTTATTTAACTTTGATTTCCTTTTTGATCCAAATTTGATGTACAAGGATAGTTTTGAGTTTCCAAAAGTTAAGTTTCACTGCAGAGATCAGTGATAAAGCAGTGAAGTTGGACCATTAACATGATAGCTATTATGAATTGCAGTTCAACTGCAGAGGAGTGGGCTCTTGGTATACAAGTTGTTTAGAAAGATTCAGTTTTAACCTATGAGACCGGTGTACCCATGGATTTTTTTCTGCTTGGCTTATATTGCTTCCAAGAATAAAATGATTGTATAAAGCTGGATCATGAACTGACATGGTGGTTGCTATGGGATGTGGTTATGGAAGGCAGGGCTTCCCAATTATAAGGTTGAAATGATGAAGGTTGCCAACTTTCACTCTGACAAAGTCCTGCAGAGTTCAGCCAAAATACTGACATATCTGAAGTTTTGGTAGATTAGGCATCTCTGCAGAAAATCAGTAGTAAAGAAGTAAAGTTGGGCTATTGATGTTGTGGCAATGGTGGATGATAGACATCATACTTTTTATAGTTAATTTCTACTTCCTAAAATTGTTTTTTAAAAACAAATTAATTTCAGTTCTATTTTTGCAGCTTTCTGAATATTTGAGTTATGCCTAGCATAAGTCTGGAAAATGTTACAAGCACATCAGAGAAAAATGTGTCTTCAGTTCTTTAAAGTTGAAGGAAAAAAAATTTTGGAGAGAAAAATTTCCCTTGTTTGAAAATCATAGGTATAAATTGAGGCTTGTTTGAGACTTCTAAAAATTTATTTTATCATTTGTTTTGAAGTGAAAAATTATCTCTGCCAATGATGACAGAGATATTTTCATTTAATTCATGTTCTTAGAGTTTCTATTTTCTTGTTTACTCTACAGTAACTTCTGATTTTAATAGTTTAGACTTTCTGCTGCTGGGCAGTCAGGAGAGAATTTTTGGCTTCAGTACACATTTAGAGGAAGAGTACAACTCATGGGATTCCAGCAGGGTTGAGTATATGGGGATTGTGGAACAGAATAGGTACAAGGCTGCATAAGCAGTCATGCAGTTTAGGGTATAAATGACTGAGGAATCATAAGGTGGGGAAAGCTGTGTAATGATTCTGAAGACTAGGGGACTAGTTAAAAGTTAGGGGTATATACTGAGGCCATAGTGTGGTAAGATTATTTTGATTTGAGTCAAATTGTCAGTTCACAGGACTTACTCCTGGTTATGTGCTCTGGGATCACTTCTAGTGGGTATCAATAGACATAGGTGTTATAGGGATCAAACAGTTTTTTGCAAGACTAGCACCTTACTCATTAAATTATCTTTCCAGCACCAAGTTTTTCTTCTGCTACAGAATAGCTGAAGGGCACAGGATCAAGGGAACAGATTTCAAAATTAATACTATAAAGTAATAATTATAATAATTTAGGCCCTTCATAAAATAGAATTGGTTTTTACTAAAGAAAGCAACTTAATTACTTAATAAAAATAAAAATAGAAACTCTTATTTTAAATTGCTTGTTATTTATCAATTCTATTAGATCATCAGGCTATGTCATATCCCAGGGATAATCCCTTAGGTGATTAGGTCTAATGCAGTAGTGCCATAAAGATTGAGAAAACAAGATAAGGGGCCAGCGAGGTGGCACTAGAAGCAAGGTGGTTGCCTTGTAAGAGCTAGCCAAGGAAGGACCGCAGTTCGATCCCCCAGCATCTCATATGGTTCCCCTAAGCCAGGGGCAATTTCTGAGCACTTAGCCAGGAGTAATCCCTGAGCATCAAACGAGTGTAGCCTGAAAAAAAAAGAAAAAGAAAACAAGATAGAAGAGAGAAAAGCATGGGGTCAGGGGGCTCCCAACCTCATAGACTGGGAGTCAGACTATCCTCCACATACAATACTTATTGCTCAGGTCCAATCAACATGGTAAAAACAAATACCTATATAATGCTAGTAAAGCCTAAGTAGGTCTTCACATCTCAAAAACTGATGTGTATGGAGGAAGAAAGCTAATGAAAAGTCTCTCTGGATTGTCTTCATTTGAGAGAAGTGGCAAAAAAAGAGTGAATACAGCACTTTCACTCCTCATCATCAGGGTGTTCTCTGAGAACATTGGCATTCTGGTAATTAAAAATTAAGAGTACATTGATTACCTTTTTATATCCCTCTCTTCAGACTTTCAACTCTCTATCTAAACTTATTCATTTCTTGGATGTCTTCATATCTAACACCTTGATATTATTTAAATCAGTCATAATATGTATTTGCCTACAATTCCTGTTGTATAATACTGAATACACTTTATATGAGAACATACTTTTTATATTATTGAATTTGTCAGTTGCTTAAAATGATCACAGTAGCATCAAATCCATCTTCTTCTTCTAGATACTTCTATATATTCAAATATGCATTAATGCTGTCCTATCCTTTCAGCCCCATCAGTATATGCATCTTCCTTTTGCATTGTGAGGTTCAGAGTGCAAAAGTACTCTTACTTAGGTGGAGAGATTTCCTTTACAATTCAAGTCCATTGCATATAATTATAACGTAACTTAGTTGAGACTCTCCATTGCAACATAAGCTGACAATTCAATTGGCAAAATAAGATACACAAGCCACTAAGATGAGACCTGGGGGACTACTACATTAGAGGGCAAGGGCTGAGTTCAGAAGATTTCCAGTGAGTGTTTCCAGGAAAAGAAAAGCTATTTCTCAAGAAAACATCTGGTAGATTTCAGAAGATTTCAAGATCACAAGTGAAAAGAATACAGATGCCTCACACTGTTCAACTTAAGTACCCAAATTTATACCACCTTTCACAGATATCAGGACTACACATTTTTTTTTGAGTCACAAATATCTGTGCTAAGGGATCATTCCTGGTGGTGTTCTTGGGAAGTTATATTGTGCTAGCGACTGAACATGTATTAATGACAGATATGGCAAGAAGTCTTATTCACACTGCATATTCCTTGGGCCCACATATACACATTCAATTAGGTTTTATCATCACTGCCAAATTTTCATTCTTTGTTCTTATACTTTGCATTCTGTTTGACAATAGAAGTGGTTAAGTTTGTTCTATCTTGATTTGTTCCCAATTTCTAATTATTCACAGTAATTACAATGTCAAAGCAAATAAAAGTCCTCTACTACCGAAAATTGTATCTCCTTATAAGTTTATATTTTCTATTTTAACTCTCAAGGAAAAATGTAGTAATAAAAGTAATCTTCCAAAATAATAGGGATAGATTTATACATTATATTGTCTGTCTCTGGACTTCTCTTCCTATAGTAAAAGCTTATTTCTAACTCTGACAATGTTCAGATCACTGAATAAATTATCTTCCATTTTTTTAGTGGGATCATGGGTTTGCAATAAGAAATATAGAAAATACAAGTTCTTGCTGTTTCCTTATCAACCAGTTTTGAGACTATGACAGTTATTTTTTTTTGAGTTTCAGTCAAATTCTATTTATTTATCTTATATTTTTGTTTGTTTGTCTTGGGTCACACCTGGTGATTGCTCTTGGCTCTGTACTCAGAAATCACTTCTGGCAAGCTCAGGGAATCATATAAGATGCTGAGGATCTAACCCGGGTCTGTTCTGTGTTGGCAGTATACAAGGTAAATGTCCAACTACTGTGCTAACACTTTAGCCCCAGTAAAGTGATATTTAAAACAAGTGATTCTCAGTGTCCTTCATATTTTTCCTTTATAAAGGTATATATGTATATCTATGTGTGTTCCAGTAACACACCAAGGTCACACACAGTTTTGTATCTATCACATCACAAAGTCTGTGGCACAAAAATCCATAAAGTTTAAGGTTTAAACCTTAATCATCTTACTTGACCTTTAACTGAACTGGTTTTATAGACTGTTAACTACAATTTAGACTGTGAAGAAATAGTCTTTAATACACAGTATTGTTAAACTCAGTCTGGATCAAATTTTATAAACATTTCAGTCAATTATGATAAGACTATTGAGAGAATTCCTAAACAATGCTGACAGAACATGTTTTTCAAATGAAAAATAAATAAGTCTCTCACTCAATAAATAGCTGAACTCAATTTTAAACTTCAAAAGGCAAAATTTTGACAGCATGATCTTTTTTTTTTTTTAATTTAAATTT
>PVKC010030611.1:0-14773 GCA_004027635.1 Crocidura indochinensis
CTGGCGCCTGGTGTGCAGGAATGGCGTGGAATTTTCTGCCATGTTTTTTGGGGATTCCAAGTAGGCTAGATGTGGTATTTTTAGAGTCTGGGGCCAGAGACAGACTAGTACCTTCCTCATGGAAGCAGTGCACTGGGTCAGCTGGTCCCCTCCAAGGAGCTGCTGGTGCAGCTGTCAGTGTAGGCTCACTGGCCTTCCCTGGCCATGGGGAAATTTTGCCAACTTTGCTACAATGGTACCTCTTCATGAGCACTTCCTCTGGACTGTGCTGTCCTGTGTAAATCTCCCAGCGCCGAGGCAACAGTGGCTGGGAATGGAAGTTTACTGCCGATTGTCAGACACTAGCTGTGCCCCAGGCCCTGCTTCTGTGAAGGTGACACTTGTCATTATTTTAGAACCACAAAAAGGCCAGATCCAGATGTCAAGTAAGAGGTGCTAGTGGTGATGGGTATAGGTGTGTTTCTTTGAGAATTTGGAGCAAAGAAGGGAGTTTCCTATGTCATCATCTGGACTCATGGTGAGGGGGAAAGAAGGAACCATCCCAGATGCCTCTGGATTCTTCTAGACTGGCAAATAAACCTTACCAGACAAATTTATAAGATTGGACAAACCAGGCCAAAGCAGTAGTACAGCAGGATAGAACATTTGCCTTGCACACACCAACCTTGGTTCAATTCTCAGTATCCCATATAGTTCCCCTGAGCACTGCCAAAATTGATTCCTGGGTGCAGAGCCCAAAATAAAACAAAACAAGGAAAAAGGAAGGTAGAAACTCTGGATTTTAATAATGGGGTGCCTCCTAGGGTCTGTGGAAGGGGCCTGGGCCCAGGTGTGAAGCTGTGTCTCACACTTGCCGTGACCTCTCCACTGTGACTGCAGCTCAGATAGGATCTGGGGTGGGGACCCCAGGGAAGGCACAGTGAATGAGGGACTGTGTGCTAGGCACATTTGGGTTCTGCTGTTAGGATCCGTGCTGACCCACCACTCAATTAGAGATCACGACAACTCCAAGAATGCAATTAGCAAGGGCAGGTTTATTGACTGACTAGCTAGGGCTGCGATCATGTCAAGAGACAGAGGACCAGAGCCCAGAACAGCAAAGCAAGAGGGTTTTCATAGGGTTTGGGCTGTAGCGCAAGGCAATGTCCAATCAAGAGTTTCTTCTTCCAAATACGGCTCAGGGCTCCGGGAGGGTTTCCAAGGAAATTTTTGAGTTCGTTGCTAGTGTTGCTAAGGTTTGGGCTATAGGGTAAGGGGGGAGGCAATGTTCAATCAAGAGTTCAATTTAGCTTCCTTCTCCAAATATGGCTGAGGGTTTCGGGGGTGTTTCCAAGGGGATTCTTGTGTAACTTCATTACCACGTTGTTAATTTGAGGTACCCATTTGGCCAAAGGTTTGATTAATTGGTTTGATTGTCTTTTGTCATTCTCGCACCCCGTGCCAGGAACATTCTGTTGGCACATCACACACCTTATGATAAAGTGGGTTAGAACAAATATCAGAACTTTAGCAAGAGTTTAACTTGAACTCTTGTAATTAAGCATTACAAGCATTACTATAGATTAAGCATTACAAGTTATTGCTAGGCCTTAATTACTATATTTTAAACATGCTTTTTCCTAACTCTATTCTTTTACATATATAGATTCTATTATTGCTATGCTTTAATCAATATATATTTTAAATCCTATCTCCACACTGCCTTCCTCACTGACAGGATGAAGAATCAGACATGTGAATATAAAAGTGAGTCTAACCAAGTAGGGCTTTCCTTTATGCAGTTAGAAATGAAGTATAGGGGCCCGGGAGATAGCATAGAGGTAAGGCGTTTGCCTTTCATGCAAAAGGTCATCGGTTCGAATCCCTGTGCCCCATACAGTCCCCCATGCCTGCCAGGAGCAATTTCTGAGCATGGAGCCAGGAGTAACCCCTGAGCACTGCCGGGTGTGACCCCCCCCAAAAAAAAAACCAAAAAAAAAAAAAAGAACTGATGTATAAAAGGCAACTTCCTCTGGGCTTTCATGGAACCCCTCCTCTGAAATAAACCCCCAAATTAGACCTGTTTTGGAGTTTCAGAACTTTGCTCCTGCAGTGTTTTGGTGACTATTTCTAGACCTGCAGCTATCATCAGCCTGTTGTGGAGAGATGATGGGCTTGGTGATAGGAACATGGGATCATGGGATCTGGGATTATGGTATCTGGGATCATTGAAGAAGATTCCAGTTGCCCTAGGGGTATAGTGGGGACAACAGTGTCCAGCTCCCCTGCTGTGGAGGAGGGGTGCAGCTGGAGTCCTATGGTGAGTTGTCTGACAAGGTGTGTCAGGGTGCAAGTGACAGCTGAGTGTCCTTGTGTGATCCCTGGACTTTGACAAAAGTGGGTGAGCTAGTCCGCACTGTGTCATGGGCATGACTTAGGCTCTGTACTCTGTGGCTTCTAACTTGCTTCCTGCTCCACCCTGGTGGCTGTGGAGTCTGTGGGGCCATGTTTATGTCCAGAGCCTGTATTCAGAGGTGTTGGGGGCCTGCTGCGGATCTCCAGAGTTGAGCACCTGCTGTCTCAGGAATTTCCTTGCAACTCAGGAATAACTAGCTTCTTAAGGATTCTGGATATGGGACTGTGGCCATAGATTGCTCCCGTCCTTTTATGGGACAAGCCCCTTAGTTCTAAGCCTCGAGCTCATACTTGTGTCCCTGATCATCTACCCAGACTCTTCCCTGCCTCCCCTGAGTCTCCTGCATTGACCCCTCCAGTGCCTCCTGCTCCAGAATCGGTGCACTTCCACATCTGCAAACATCTGTTGATATTTAAAAATATTTCATTTCCTGTGCACATGGCTTGTGCACCTGGCATGGGGATTCGAGAGCCACCCACATCCATCATACCTCTGAAAGGCAGATGCTTTCTAGTTCACCTGCCAATCCAGCCAGGGCAGATTGGGTGGAGGATTTGTGACCCATTGAGGTGAACCCCTGTTTATAGATGGGGGATGACTTGCCTTCCACTCCACAGTGGTTGAACAAGAATCAGATGTGCTGTTGGCCTGCCTCCCCTATAATCATGCAGCTCCTAAAAGGGGCCTGAGGACATTGGTGTGAACACTGAGTTTCTGTGACTGTAGAACAAGGTTTCAGACTCGTGCAAACCCACATGCCCTGTATATCTTTCTCGCTGACTCCCCTTTCCGGGGAAGTGAGGAGCACCAGCCCCTATTGGTAGTCTCCCGGTTGTATCAAGAACTAGGCATCCTGCTAAGACTCAACTCTCCAGAGCTTGCAGGTGCTTTGCTGGAAAAGCGGGGGAAGGAGAAATGGGGTGCCCTGCTTAGGGCATCGCAGTGAGAAGGAACAGTTCTAAGGATATGGGGCAGTCTGTGAGCAGAGCAGACACATCTGAAGCTTATACTACAGTCTGTCCTGAATGATCCTGTCCACCCAGTCTGCCCTGAGTGGTTCTGTCTACACATCTTTCCCTGAATGATCTTGTTCACACAACTTTCCTTGAATGGTCCTGTCTCCACAGCCTGTCCTGAGTGATCCTGGTTCTATCTACATAGCCTTCCCTAAACGGTCTTGTTCACACAGGTTATCCTAAGTGGTTCTGTACCCTCAACCTGTCCTGTCTTGTCTACACAACCTGTCCTAAGAGGTCATGTCCACACAACCTGTCCTGAATGTTCCTGTTCACACCAGCCTGTCCTGTCCTTAGTTTCCGGGTAGCTCTTGGCAGGTTCCCTCCTTTTCCCCTATACCCTAGCTCCACATGGGGTGCTCTTTGTTGGGGAACTGTGATAAGTGACATGATAATGGGGGGCACACACTGAGAAGGGGAAGGTACTATGCTCTCTCCTCACCCCAGTGTAGACAGGATGCTATTAACCAGTTCTGAGGCAGCATTTGAGGCCCTCACTTCCATCAGCTTGAGGAGAGTTCTGAAGGGGTTTTTGTTTGCCTGACTCTGAAATTCTGGGGTTGCTGGAGGGAAGCAGAAAGAGGAAGGTCTCGGGCTTCTGGAATTGCTGTAAATACAGTCATTTCGGAGGTATTATCTTGCTTTCCTTAAGTATTTACAGCTCTAAGATTTGCCTCCTAAATTATAACCAAAACATAAGCATGCAATTCTCCTCTGCGGTCTTAGGACTGCTTTCTAGTGTTATTGAAAATCCACTGTACTGAGATATAATTTACAAATGATGTGTTCATTCTAATGGTATAGTCAGGTGAATGTCAACCTTATCTATACCTGTGGAGCAGTCACTCCAACCCTAGTAGTGTTCCATCCCCTCAGCTCTGTCTGCCGCTACCCCTGGCCTAAGATCTGCAGCTGGTTCCAGGTTCCTGGAGCTGTCTGTGCCTGGTATGGTCATACAGGTCAGTTCGAAGTTTTGCTCCATCTCTGGGCACAAGGTGATTCATGTAGGCTTACCCAGCAAAGGACTCGGAGGCCATCCCACCATTCCCTCATCCCTACAGCCTCTTATTAGCTGGTCTGTGGATATGGTACTTCCTGGGGAGCAGCAGAAAAGCTCTTCTCTGTGATGCAGATCCTCAGAATGCTGTGAAAAACAGCTAGCTGAGCTGACCTGACCTGGGTAGAGCTGCAGGCTACAAGCAGGCTACAAGGGTGCTGCAGGTCTGCATGGAATTGAAAGTGAAGCTACTTCCAGCAAACTACTCGGCCCTTTGCCCTTTGGAGTGAGTTGGGGAACAAGGAATGGGGGAAGCCCATCAGAGGGGGAGGAAAAAATCCCTGATGGGTATTAGAATTGAAAAGCCTCCTCACTTATTAGTGAGGCCCAACCTATCGGTAAGCTGTAGGCATGTGCCGGGATGACTGAGCTGCAGGGGCTATTCTGGGGTCCTGCCCCTTAGCACATGCTCTGGGATAAGCACTCCTGCTTGTCTCCCGAGTGGGTAGGGCAGGCGCCCAGCAGGTAGGCAGCAGGCAGCGGGCCTATGAGGCAGCCTGGCAGATTAGGCTGATGCCTAGGATCTGCTGCCATTCTCTTGGCCTTCCTGGTTCAACCCTGTGAGGAGGCGCATAGACACTCCTTGCTCTTCAGGGGCTTGTGTGCACCACTTGCTGTTGCAGGCCACTGGTACTAGTTCCTGTGAAGTGAGTGAGAGGCTAAACATCAGCTTAGTAGCTCCTTTGGAGCAGTGGCCCTGCTCAGCCCTGACCCAGCGGAACTCTTAGTCGGGCCGGCTGCTCAGCACCTCGCTCTGTTACATCACAAGTGCTATTTTAGGTTTATGTAAGATTTGGTTATGATTTGGTAAGTTATTTTCTGGGTCTGGGAATTCTCAAAGGAGTTTTCCATGTCAGTGAAGGGTCCTTTCTCCTTTGCTTCAGGCCACTTCATCTTAGCAAAGGCATTATACTCCTCGTCTGGCTTTGGGTAGCTTAGGAGAAATGGAACTATAGTGAAGCCAGAAGGTTGTCATTATGGGACTTTTTCTCCCTTTTTATTTATCATCATGGCCATCATAGCTATAATTGCACAACTCAAAATATAATAGTATTTTTAATTTTAGCTATTGTAACTGTCTGGTTCAAGGGCATTTTACCACACTCACGTTCTTGTGCAACTCCCATCTCCGTTAGCCTCCAGAATTTTCTCTCCTCTCCCATGGAGACTCTCTGCCAATAGACAATAGCTCCCATTTTCCTGCCTAGGCAGTTGCCATTCTAATTTCTTTCTCTGTGAATTTGACTGGACTTGGAGCCTGACATATATAAGTGAAGTCACACAACATTTGTCCTTTTGTGTCTGGCTCATTCTATTTGGCAGAGCATCTCGCATTGTTCTCTGGCCAGTGTCAGAATTCCATTCCTCTAAGTGCGGAATGACACTGCCTTGTCTGGGTACACCACATTTTGTGTATCTGTTTACAAATAGACCATATACATTTGTGTATTTATATAGATATAATATACCACAGTATTTTTATTATCTACTTAATAAAATCTGGGTTTTTCTGCCTTTTTGGTTATTTGGTTCACTATTGTAAACATTTGGTACAAATTACTTGTTCAAGTCATTATGAAATTGAAAAATGTTCTTTTTGCAAAACAAACATTTTTATTTGTTTTTGTTTTGCTTTGGGGCTACCCTGTTACCAAAGGCCTAGAGTGGTCTATATCTCTCCCTCTTTCCACTTGCACACCTCTGGCAGTGGGGACTCTTGGGCATTGTAGTTTTGAGTTTCTTTCTCTGGAAGCTTTTCTATCCTGTGACTTAGTTACTTTGCCTCCACCTCACTCAGCTGACTTCCAAGCTTTTTTAAGTTTCTTAAAACACAAGAATGTAGCACAACTTTTTTTATTTCATAGATGGAACGAAAATGAATTTTTATCAATCTGTGCTGTGCCAAGAGCCATCCATGATGTTGCCTTCATATGCAAACCTCCCCCCCTTAGAGGGCATTACTGAAAGGGGGGGATTAGGTTAAAGAATTAAGAAAGAGACTCAGGTCAGTGGCTTGGTGGGTGTCATAGGGACCCCACAGTCCTGCTTGCTGCTGAGGTAGCTCCCTGCACATGAAGCAGAGGGATTTCCTGAAGCTTTTCTTTTGCAGGAGACATATCCAACAGACAAATCCAAGTCTGGAATTTGCTGGTTATTGGAAAATAATAAGTCTTTAGGGTCTCTTGTCCAAGTTGTAGCAAAATATGCAATTACTAGTTAATTATAATTTATTTTGTTCTCCAAAATGTCCTAGCAGAGAATCTAGTGTCCCCATCTCCCCATCAGTCATGAGCTTAGCCAGACTGCTTTATTATCAGGTGGTTCTTTGATCCCACTCCTGGTAGGAGAGCAATTGGTGTTTTTTTTGGAAGAGGGGAAGGGGTTGGCAGATCTGGTCTCTGCCCAGCGGGAAAAGTGTTGTTTTCCACTAGTTGTAATATTCTCTCTGGTGCTTCAGTGTTCAGTGGGTCATTGATCAAGCCCATGCGGGAGGCAGGGGAGACCTGGCAAGGCCTGGCGTGGTGGTGTGGAGGGTTCTCTTTCAGAACATTTCCTCCTTCTGCTTGATTTTGTGGATTCCATCCGGACCAGCGTGGAGTCACAACATTCTTATCATGGCACAGAAGCCAGTGACTTGGCCAACTAGAGACAACAAATTTTTTTTTTTTTTTGGTTTTTGGGCCACACCCAGTGATGCTCAGGGGTTACTCCTGGCTATGCGCTCAGAAGTCGCTCCTGGCTTGGGGGACCATATGGGAAATGGGGGATCAAACCGTGGTCCGTCCTAGGCTAGCGCAGGCAAGGCAGGCACCTTACCTCCAGCGCCACCACCCGGCCCCCAAAATTTTTATTTTTGTTTTGTTTTGGGGTCACAGCCAGCCATTCTCACAACTTACTCTTGGCTCTGTACTCAGAGATCAGTTCTGATGGGGCTGGAAGGATTATATGGGCTGTCAGGGATTAAAGTTGGGTCAGCAAGTGCTCTGTCTGTCATACTTTTGCTCTAGTTCCTAGTTTTATTTTTGAGTTAGCATAACATGTTGGGTACTGAACCAACCATTGGGAATACAACCATGACAAGTTGGAATTTGCTCCCAATACGTTTATTGGGGCCTTTATCAGCACTGCCTTACAGTGGCTGGTCCTGGTTTGATCCCTGAACCCCGTATGGTCTCGGAGCTCCTCCAAGAGTAATCCCTGAGTGCAAAGTCAAGAGTAAGTCCTGAGTACCACCAAGTGTGCCTCCCCCCAAAAAATTCCCAAATAATGTTAGCTAGCACATGTGCTTCACACACATGCTAATGACAAGTGTGAGCTGGACACTGCCCAGGAAACCATTGCCCATTTCATCGTCCCTCCCCCACCCCACACTAGGGTCTAAGAACAGTGCACTCATCTTCATTTCTTTTCTGAGGAAACCGGATGTGGGGAGAACTCTTGCACCGCACAAAACCAGTAGGGGGGTAGTCATGCTCCCCTCCCTGTAGAATGCCTGTCTGCAGAGGGAGGGAAGGGAGGCGTCAGAATGTCTGGGCTACAGGAATGTGCTTATGTCAAACCTCCCTCCTTAGATGTGTTTTCTCATAGGCACGGGGTGGCCAACTGGTTCGTTTTCTTCCCTCATTGTTTTAGAGGACCAGGGCAAGATTTTTATTTTGAAGACGGGCAGTTCTTTGGGAGGAAGGGAGGTGAGAAGACCTAAGTTTTTCCTGAGGCTACAGAAAGGATGGAAATGATGTGAGGTTGGGGAGAGGAGCTAGAGGCCATAGAGCAGGGCAACAGCAGCCACAGTAGAGAGTGCAGCTACCCCTGCATGGGAGAAATACCTTTGAGGTGGCACCTACAAGCAGGTGGACTAGCACCTGCCAGCCCCACCCAGGCTGGTCCATACACCTAAATGTTCTAGTGTTTGAGAACCAGAATCCTCAGTTTGTCACAGGAAAATGGCTCCAGCGTCTTTCCATGAATCCCATTTTCATAGAAAGGAAATTTAGGTGAAGATCAAGGGAACAAAGAAATCCTTTGACAAAAATAAAAGCAATGGAGGGAATAGATAGATGACTTAAAGAGTTGGAACACATGCTTTGTATGTAGGGGTCCTAGGTTTGATCCCTGGAACAGCATGGATCCCCAAGTACCATTATAAGGAGTAGTCCCTAAATACTGCTATATGTGCTCCCTCCCACTGCCAAAAATCAAACACTACAACAAACACAAGAGTGGAGAAAGCGAAGCATCCAAGAGAATGGGAGCTTCTTTGAGGAGAGGAAGGAAATTATACAGGGCTGGAGACATAGTGCCCAAGGTAAGATGTGGGCCTTGCTTCAGAAACAAGTATGGGATATAATCCCTCCAGGCTGCCAGGGTCACTTCTTAGCATAGGCAGGGGTCCTCAAACTTTTAAACCAGCCAGTTCATTTTCCTTTAGACCATTGGAGGGCTGGACTATAGTTAAAAAAACATACTATGTTTCTATGCATACTGCACACATCTTATTTTGAAGTAAAAATTAGAAAGAGGGAAACAAATACAATATTTAAAATGAAGAACAGGTAAATTAAAATCAACAAACTTACCAGTATTTCAGTGGGAACTATGGGCATGTTTTTGGTGGACTGTAGTTTGACGACCCCTTCCTGAGATGGGGAGGAGGAATCGAGAGACAGAAAGAAGGAGGGAGTCAGAGAGTATATAGTGCACATCCCACACATGTGCACTGTGGGCTCTGGACAAGTCAGCTGCTAAGCAGGACACTCAGCATTGGCAAACAACTAATTGGATAAATGTCCTTGAAAGGCCACATGTGGTCTGTGGGCCATAGTTTGAGGACCTCTGGCATAAAGCCAAGAAAAGCCCTGAGTGCTGCTGAGTGTGGCCCAAACTTCCCCAAGAAAAAGAAAATTCTGTACCCCAAGTTGGAATGTGGACAGCACTGGAGTGGGAATCATGATTTGCTTTGCATCGGTTTCATAGGCCTTTCCTCACTGCCCCACATGGCATACACCCTGAGCCAGTTGCTCAAACTACTTAGAACCTGATGGTCTTCATTCAATCTTACCAGCATCTTTGTTCCCAGGGGCCCAGCCTTGGGTTTGGTCTGACAGTGGCAGAAATCTCATTTTCTTTTAATTTTTTTTTAATTTTTTTTTTTTTTTTTTGGTTTTTCAGGCTACGCCCGTTTGATGCTCAGGGGGGTTACTACTGGCTAAGTGCTCAGAAATTGCCCCTGGCTTGGGGGGACCATATGGGATGCCTGGGGATCGAATCACAGTCGTGATCTTTCCTTGGCTAGCGTTTGCAAAGCAGACACCTTACCTCTAGCGCCATCTTGCCGGCCTCAGAAATTTCTTTTTAGATCACAGCTAAGGTTTTATGACTTTTCCCTTTTGAGGGGAGGCGGGGAATATATTGTCCAGGGGCCTCCTAGCTTGTTTTTATTTAAAAGCAGACCTGGTATCTTTCAAGTGAGCCATGAGATTGGCACGTGAGGCAGTGGTGGAAGCACAGCCTCAGCATAGCTGTGGAAGTCAACAGTTTCTGGGGTTTCTGCTACCACATCACCTAGTGATAAGATAGAGGGTTTGAGCTCTTCAGGGAAGTTACAGGAGCAAATAATGCATCTTGCTCCTTCTAGGGACCTGCTTGGTGAGTTTGAACCTATTTTATAGGATCTGATAATAGATGTCAGCTAGTATTTCAACAGCAAGAAGGCAGAGTGGTAAATGAATTATTTTTAAGGAAGCTCTCTTTGCCCTGGTCTAGGCTGCTGCATTTCAACAAGGAAGCTATGGCCTGCAAATTCAGGCTGGATTAAAATCTTTTTTAAGGGACTGAGAGAGAAGGAAAGTGTTTATCCTTAACCATTTAGTTCTTTCAATATTTACATTTATTGTAAGGAAGGACTGGCCTTGCATGCTAGGTGAGGTGCAGTCTGGTTCAGAGGCGGAAGGAGCAGCTCAAGTTCCTTCCGCTGTGTGCTAGGCTGTATTTCAAGTTGTCCCTTGGGTCCCAGGGACTTTGGAAGTGTGATTTAATGCAGGATCAGCTTCCAATAGAAACTAAGAAAAAAAAATCCCATAGAAACCAATATGTCGTCTCCATTTGCATCTGTTTTCTTTTTCTCTTTTCAGTTTGTGCTGCTGGGTTGAATCCAGGGCCTGAGATAATCAGAGCCTGTGCTCTACCACTGAGACACACCCTGACCCTCTGTTGTACCTTGGAAGAGGGGGGCTTATAGGAGTGTAGGAATATACTTCTTGGGAGGACAGGCATAAGCATCAGCCTCCTTTCAGATCTGGCAGCAGCCAGCTCCTACCTGCCCTGGGGACCACAAGTCACAGCTGCTGGTTACTGTGGATACCATTCCCTGGGGCTGGGCAGCCGTGGAGGTGCTCCAGGCTGTTTGTGGCAGTGATGCGTGGCCTGGCATTGGTGCCTTCCCCACAATGGGGCCTCGGCGTTGGGGGCAGAGACTGGCCTTACTTGAGCTGCCACCTAGACCCCAAGGCCCTAAGGTGGTTCCAGCTGTGGGGCATGTGCAGTGGAGGTAAGGGCATACCCTCTGCTTCTTTTTGATTCTCTCTGGGTGCTGTAAACCTGGTGCTGAAGGGACAGCTTATTTCTGCATTGAAGGACCTGAGGGGGGGTGAATGGAGGGAGAAGCTCATTTGGAGACTTCAGGGATTCTGCTGGGATTTGGGAGACAGTCACAGTCCTCTGAGTGGATTCTGTTTGATATACACCTAAGGGGGGAGAGGTATTATCTCCCATGAGGTTGGGCTTCCCCAGGTGGCAGGCAGTAGCAGTGGAGAGGATGACCTTCCCCTCCTGCATAGCCTCCTTCTCTTGGCCCTGCTGCTCTGGGCTCTGGACTTTGCCTCCAGGGTTGAGCTGACTGTTACCTGGCCCACTTTTGTTCTTCTTGGCCAGAACTCCTTTGTTTTCCCCCAGCTCCTCACTCTCTCACCCTCTTGTTGCTGCTCTGAGGTGGTCAAGCTGACCTGCCTCCTGGCCAGTCCATCTCCTAGCCCACTATCCCCCTATACCAAGGGCCTCTTCCTGGCCTGCCCACTCCATGCCTCAGAGCCCCAGTGTTCAGGCAACTCTATTGACTCAGCTCAAATGAATGAAAATGACTGGAGCTTCCCACCAGCTTCTGGGAAGATGTTCGCAATGGGCTTCATATTATTCTACTGGTCATAAAGATGAACGTTGCCCCTGGCAATTCTAATTTGCAATTGAAAAATGTCCCACCCCTCACACAAGAGAAAACCTAAGTGCCTGGTCCTAAATGCTGAGCCTCCCCTGATCCTGGCAGACATTTTTCTTGAAATGTGGTTATGGATCCTTAAGTCAGGCTCTCACTCAGGTGGCACAGGCCCATGGGCCTTCTCAGTGATACCCCGGAACTCCAGGGTGCTTTTTTCCTTTGAGAGACATCTGTTATCAGGTTATCAGGTTCAGTGGTCTATGCAAAGCTGTTAAAATCATACGGCTAAGTCAGGGGACCTTGTGCAGGAATGGAAGTAATAATAAGCAGCTTTGAAATCTGGTAGAAGAGTCTTGTAGGTGACACCCTAGGGCCTGGCTTAGGAGTCCAGTTGGCCTCGCAGCCCCTATCAGGCCAGAGCTGAAAAACACCAGTGAAGCTGCACCACTGAGTTCTGAATTTGCATGGCAGCTGTGCTGAGCTATGCTGTGTGAGGCCTGTGATCCGAGTCTCTGCTTTCTGAGCCCTCTCTATCTTGATGCTTCTCAGAAGTGCTGGGGGCAACTCTCCCTCCTATGGCTAAGCAGCTGCAGCTGACTGTGTGCACAGATTTGGCAGGTGGGAGCAGGCCTGTGTGTTCCTGGGCCTCCCTGGCTCAGAGGTCAGAGCCTGGGGTGAGGACAGGGCTGTAGGGTCAGAGTGCAGGGTCTGGGGTGGTGAAGCTGCATCTCAGCATCAGCTGTCCTGTGTCTCTGCAGGTCCATCTGGTGCCAGCAGCTGGGGGGCTGGCAGGCCGGCCGCTTTCTCAGCCAGGGCACAGGTGCCATTTTCAAGCAATTGCAGAGCCCTGCCCTGTTGAGGGATAGCCTGAACAAGGGAAGAGATAGACTCAGAGGAATGAGGAGGGAAATGAAGTTTATTTAGCATGTTGCGACTCTCCAAAGGCCTGGATCAGGGCTCAGGTTTCACTGATGCAAGTGCAGGCTAGGGTACATCTGCCCTGTGCTGGGTGGGGCAACAGCCACTTTGAGGAACAGACAGTGTGCAGACATGCCAGGGTGCTCTAGCACACAGATTTTGTGGCAGCGGTGGAACTCAGGCTTCCCTTTAGTGGTGATGAGCAAACAGCAGAGATGAGAACCAGTCCCCCCTTCATGGGAATTGTCTCCTCTCATCCCAGGGGGAACAGGCCCCTCAGGAGAGGACTGCTGGGCCCTAGAGTGAGCAGGAAATCTGAACCTAAACTGGGCTTATGTATCATCTCCCGTGTAAGGCAGGAAGCCAGAGGCAAAGAGATAGGTTCCAATGCCGAGCACCCTGCTGGCCCCTGGGGAAACTTCCATATAAAGACCAGTTATCCACTAGCTCTGGGAGGAGAAATCTTGGTTTCCCACTTGGCTGAGTTGACTGGAGGCTAGGAGATAGCACCCCACCTTGTCAGAACAATAGCAGGCGTAGGGTAGCACTGGGGGTGTCTTGGGGGACAGTAATGTCCATGTGGACAATGGGCAGGTAACTCAGCCAAGGAAGCTTCTGCCTCCATCCAGGCTCTCTGCTCTGAGCTTCTCCTGCTACCTGGTCCTCTCAGGCCAGCACAGAAGTCACCCCAATATTTTCCGGTTCCCCCCTTTAAGGATACAAGAGAGTGTGGAGGCCTGAAGGAGAGGAGCACAGTTTGGGTGACAGGGATATCAAAAGGGGAAATCAGGTCATATTCTAGCACTTTTCTCTGGACCTAGGTGTGATGTCACTGCAGCACTAGTTCTGCTCTGGAAATCTGGTGAGCAGTTGGCATAGGAGACTCTGCCCCTGAGTCCCACAGTTGGCTCTTTAACCTTTGGAGGGCCCTTCATTTCTTGCCTTAGAAGTAGGGGTCAGAGCACCTTACTCATTCAGCAAGTGATAGCAGAGATAGTGGAGGATTTATTCTAGAACCCAGGCAATAGGAATGACCAATGAGCCAGCATCAGGGCCTGGACTGTACCAAGCAGGGCACATATGTGTACATGTGGTGCATGTGTGCACATGCGTGTGCGTGTGTGAGCTTTCATATACCAGCCACCGTCATGTACAAACTAGACAGTGATTTACACATAAAACAGGACATTGTAAAACCTTGTAGGAATAAAGAAGGGAGATGTTTAGACTGGGAGGGCATTGAGGAGAAAACTCTGAGTCTTTTGAAGAGTTGAGGATGAGGTTATACCAAGGTTGAGTACACTGGCCCACAGTGGGGCCAGAACTACCCCACATTCCCAGCACAGCCCTGCCTGCCTCCTTCCCAGGCAATCAGTCTCCATGCTGGACAGAGAAAGAATCCTTTACCTCTGTGCTCTCTCTACACTGTGGGATGTTAGACATATTTTCCAACCCACCCATAGAGAAAGAATCAAAAGGGGCTGGCGCCAAAATATTCTGTAAATTCAAGACTCCTTTGTCTGAGCAGAGCACTGGAGGGCGGAGCCTCTTTCTCTGATGTGACATCAAGACCTGGGGGGCCGCAGTGGAGCCCAGACAGGAATCTAGGACAGCTCTTCTGTGAATTCTCAGCTCTTCAGCCTTCACTGCCTCCCCCTGAAAGGTGAGGCCAGTGCCCCTCATGGAGTGTGGGATTTGGCCCTAGGGTTCTCACACCCTTCTCCAGTTCAGGGAACAGAGCTGTATGGAGGAATTGTTTCCTTCCCAGGGACACTCTGGAATCCCCAGCTTAGTCTTCTGTCCCCACCATAGGGCGAGCTTTGCTTGCTTAGTCTCGTCCTCCAGCCCATTTTGCACCCTCTTGGTCTCCTTCGTTTATCGGCAGCTCCCTCCCTTCCCAAAGAAATTGATTTCTGGAAGTAGCTTAATCAGGACAATATGCAGATGCATGGGCAGAATGAAGATTCTTTCAGTTCCAAACAAATAAGACTGATTTTATTCAGCTTCTCAGTGGCCAAGTTATTTCCCAGTAAAATTTTAAGAGAGTTTTGAACAAGAACCATTCCCTTAGAACAAATGGTGAGCTCTTGGATTTTAAGGATATTGCTTTTGGGGACACACTAATTCTGACATTTTAGAGCAATGGCATCCCCACAGATCTTTTTCCTTTTAAGTGA
>PVKC010030612.1:0-14786 GCA_004027635.1 Crocidura indochinensis
CTTAAACACAAAGAGGAAACTGAGAACTAGAATGATAGTGTAGCTCTTAAGGTGCTTGCCTTATATGAGACTACGCTTGGGTTGAATCTCCAGAACCACATAAAGTCCATCAGGCACCATCAGAAGTGATCCCTAGGCATAGAACCAGGTAACTGCTGAGCAAGCCAGATGTGACCCAGCACCTTAACCCCCAAAAAGGAAAAGAGGAAATTAACCCAAGAAGCTTATGAACCCAAATAAATACAAGTGGGTTTCAAGATCTCAGTGACTTCGGCCCGGAAATGCCCCCTATTCTCTCTTTGACTCTCTCCACTCTTTAGACTGATTGTTTACATAGAAGAGGCAAAGAAAACTGACAATGCCTGACTCTTTCTACAAGCTATTCTGACAGCTCACAGGTTCCCTGGAGAGTGGTCCCTGAACTGGGACAATTCCTTCCCCATACAGCAATGAAAAAAGTTTAGTAAAAACATTCTTCTCTCAAGGGTCTATTCTCAGACCTTATAGGTAAAGGCATCTTCAAGGAGGAAACATTACTGACCAAACAAGTGAAAGCAGACATAAACAAATGGGACTATATTAAGTTAAGAAGCTTCTGCACTTCAAAGGAAATAGTGATTATGATACAAAGACCCACTCACAGAATGGGAGAAACAAATAACCCAATACTCATCAGATAAAGGACTAATATCTAAGATATACAAGGAACTGACAGAAGTTAACAAGAAAAAAAAACATCTAATTTCATTCAAAAATGGGGAGAATAAATGAACAAACAATTCCTCAAAGGAGAAATACAAATGGCCAAAAGGCACATGAAAAATTGCTTCATATCACTAATCATAAGAGAGATGCAAATCAAAATAATGAGGTACCATCTCACTTCAAAGAGCCTGGCACACATTACAAAGAACAAGAACAATCAATGCTGATAGGGTGTAGGGAGAAAGGATCTCTCATTCACTGCTGCTGGGAATGCTATCTAGTCCAACCTTTATGGAAAGCAATATGGAGATTTCTCAAAAAAAAAAAAAAAACTGGAAATTGCGCTCCCACGTGAACCAACAATATCAATCCTAGGGATATGCCCTAAGAACACAAGAATACAAAAACACTACAAAAATGCCTTCCATACACCAATACTCATTGTGGTGCTACTTACAATACTGAGAACCTGAAAACAACCCTGATGCCCAACAATAGATGAGTGGCTAAAAAAACTGTGGTACATCTTACACAATAGAATACTATGCAGCTATCAGGAAAAATAAAGTCATGACATTTTCCTATACATGGATGGACATAAAAACTATAATGCTGAGTGAAATAAGTCAGAGGAAGAGAGATAGACATATAGTAGTCTCACTCATCTGTGGGATTTAAGAAAAATAAAAGACACTATAATAGTACCCAGAAACAATAGAAATGAGGGCTGGAAGGAACAGCCCATGATATGAAGCTTACCACAAAGAGTGGTGAGTGCAGTTAGAGAATAACTACACTAACAATTATCATGACAATGGTAATTAGTGAGATAAATAGAATCCCTGTATAGAATACAGGCAGGGGATGGGAGAGTAAGGAGATGGGGGCATTGGTGGTAGGAAGGTTGCACTGGTGAAGGGAGGTGTTCTTTTCTATAACTGAAACCCGACTACAAGCATGTTTGTAAGCATCGTACTTAAGTAAAGATATCATTAAAAAAATTTTTTTAAAGTACACACTATTTAGTACACACTCTGTTTTATAACATCTTAACTAATTATACTTTTAAAAATCATACTTTGATATAAGAAAGTTACATTTTTAGGTTTCAGGTGGATATTAATTCTAATGTGTCAATTGTATTTATGTTTCATTAGCATAAGATTTTTTTGCAAAGGGCAGGAATTTTGTTCATCTGATAGCAAATCCTAAGGAACTACTATATTAGCTGAATGTCTAGCTAACTAGACAAGACATAAAGTGGCATATCTCAGTCACTGTCTGCCTGTGCTGGCTGCTTCTCTAAGACCAAGTACTAAGCACTAACTAGTAAAATTGGATTGCAAAATTTGATTATAAAGTCATCCTGTTTAAAGGTCTATTTGCTATACTTTTAAAAAATAATATTAATATTTGCATTTCTCTAAATAAGTTCCTTGAAATACAAGATGCCAAAAATAAAGAAAGCTCATGAAGGAGTGAAAAGATAAATCAATGGGCAAATGCAGGCTGGGATACCCAGTGGTTTGGCCACTGGAGTACTGCCAGAAGCCTCCTCCAAGGAAAGAGGTGGAAGTAGGCCCAGACCAATGCCAGATAGGACCCCAAATCCAAACCAAGCTCATAAAAATGTCTATTCCAAACAAATGTTAGATGGAGAGGTGCTAGATAAGGAAAGGAGTGTTTTCTCTTAAGAGGGACCCTGGGAACCTGCCTGTAGCCCTGGGAATATTGAACTATTGCTCTGCTAATCGCCCCCAACTTTTTGTTTTCTAAATGAGAGATCAGGATCACATATGGTGAAGGAACTTGCTTGGGACTCAGGAGAAATTTGAACCAGGTAGAAAAGATCATCTGATTCCATGGGAGGTGGCAGATTAAAAGTCAGGTCACCAAGTGGGGAAATCACCCCTTAGCCTCCAGGAAGAGTTAGTGCTGCTCTGTTTAGTGAAGCAAGGGGATTGGTGAAGTTCTTCTGGGTCACACCATCAGTCAGGAGGTAGAAGCTAAAACGGGGCTAACAGGAAACCTTGGTGCTGAGTCAGAAGAATGTGACAGACATAGGATTCTCTTAAGCACCCCCAGGCAGAGCATGTGGCTGGCACTTGGAGACTCTATCTTTTCTGTGGAATTTGTGACTGTGGCTTAAGAGTTAGAATCCCCCAAATCATTGCTTGACCCAAATACAAGCCATTATCTCCTTAGGGGGAATAAATGTGTGTCTATGTGGGCCTGTGCCATGGTTTTCCACCTCAGGGAATCACAGACTCAGCCCATTTCCTCCATATTCAAATTCCACCATGTTAGCCATGAGAGCATTCAGGTACCAGGAGAAAGGGCTGGAAAACACCACAGCTGAACCAAGCAGTGAAATTTAGGATCCAGCCTGCTCTGAAAGTAGAGCAACCCTAGAGCCTTGGACTGGAAACCCCCTTCCCCACTGTATCCCAATCCTTTCTAGATTCTGCTGAGGTACTTTCTCTAAGAAGCTGCCTGCCTGTATCTTCTTCTCACCTGTCTTATCCTCTCCATTCTGGTCCTCACCCTCTACCTAATTCTCCATGGTCACTGTTAACCTTCTGGGGTAGTTCATCTCTGAGTGTCAGGCATTGACTTCTAGATCTTTCTGCCAACTGAGCCAGAAATCTAGGACTCAGCCCATTTCTCTTGTAGATGTAGTGCTGAGCTGAAACTCAGTGGGGCTCTCAGGAAAATTTGCAATCTGCATAAGGGTGCAAAGACACAGATAGGGGCTGGCCAACCCCACCAAAGGAAAGCAAGGCCACTAATGTGAGTGAGTCCTTTCTGCTCTGCAGCCCACTTCCTTCTAAACCTTCACTACAGGGGGTGTTTGAACAGATTCTAGAGAACTGGTCTTACCTTATTATCTTTTTATAGAATTCTTTAAGCCCCCCCCCAAAATGGAAATTTGTAGAGGGGTGCTGGTAAAAAGACTGATCCATCCTTAGAAGCACATGCCTCCCCTTCCTGCAGCCTCTGGCTTCCAGGGCAAGAACTGCATATGGCCCCATGGTCTCTACCTTTCATTCATTATTCTCCAGGGAAAGTCCAGTTTTTAGAAGAAAGTTGGAGTTTCTAAAAGTCTGCATTTAGTGGGGTGGGAGTGTCTTTATGATCTGACTGGTTTGGAGACTCTATCTTTTCTTTGTTTGTTATTGCGGTTATTATTAGTTTTGGGGCCACACTTGGCAGTGGTAGGATTACTCTTGGCTCTGTGCTCAGGGTTTTCTCCTAGAGTCCTTGGGGACCATGCAGTGCTGGAGTTGGGACCCAGGGGCTGAAATGCCTGCACTCTAGTCCCCTGTAGAGCGTTCTAACCCCACTTTATTTTTGCTTCTCAAATTACCCAGATTTGAGTTAACTTGGCAAAAAAAATTTTAAAGACATGAGGGTGTGTGAAAATGTGAATGCAAGTTTGAATATGCATGTATGCAAGAGAGTGCATGTGGATTTGTATAAATGTATATTTGTGTGTCAACGAGCATGTTTATGAACATATGTACCTATGTGTGCCATCCTGTATTTTTGAGTGTGTGAAAGTGCATGTATATGCAGGCGTGAGTATGTATTTTTGCATGTGAGTGTGCCTACAACACTTTTTAGATGCTTTCTCTGCCACAGAAGTTCTTTTGATGAACTCAGCAATGGAGCTGAGCTGGATACCAGCTTTGTGACCAGCAGGGGTGGACTTGGCTCTGTGGTTCTAAACAGCAGGTTAACTGGGTGAGGAGCTTGTTTTCTCATTTTGAGTCCCTGACACTATTCTTTTCATTCCTTTTTTTTCCTTTTTGATGTTTTGGGGGCCACATCTCGTAGTCTTCAGTGCTTACTCCTGGCTTTTGTTCAAAGATCACTTTTGGCAATGCTCGGAGAACTATATAAGATGCTGAGGATCAAATCCAGGTTGGTTGTATGCAAGGCAAATGCCCTACCTGCTGTACTATCACTACAGCTCCAACCTGGCACAATACTTGAGAAAATCCCAGACTGGACAGGAGAGTTTGGGTGGTTCTGCTCTCCAGATGGGGCAGGGCAAGGTGTAGATTATGATTCAAGTGGGTTTCTTCAATTCACTTATCAGCTATTTGCTAGCAATTTTCCTGACACTCCTTCAGCCATTTCTAATTTTGAGCACTTTCTCTGTACCATTCCCAGCCAGCCAGGGGACAATGAAGATAATCAATGGATAAGTCTGTCTCAAAACATCCACTTCATGTAAAAAATCTATTCCTCTACCTGTCTCCCACTTTCTTTCCTTTTTTTCCTCCCTCTGACTCCTCCTCTTCATCTCTTTCACCCATGTGCCCATTTGTAAATGTTCCTGTAATTTAGAAACTCCTAGAAATATGCATGCAAGTGGCTAGAGAATGGAATTCATACGAATGCACTTTTTTGAAACATTTAGAAAAAATTTTGAGACTTCTGAGATGCGGAAAGAAATATAAACTCTATTTTCAAAAGGTGATTTTACCTATATTTGTTTTCTAGTTGAGTCCTGGATGGCTTTTATCATTGAAATTGAAACAACCTCAGGCCATTGCTGACCCTTTGTTCCCTGGAGACAATCCCTCCTTGTCTGGATGAGAGCTGGGAGGCTCCAGTTCTAGTCCCCTTCACAAAGTTCAAATGGGTTCTTCCTAAACTTCCTTCACTCTCCTCCTGGGTTCCAGTGCCATTACTGTTCATTTACCTTTTGAAGCCAGCCAGGTTGGTGTCTCCGAGGAAATAGGGAATCTTGTGCCTTAATCCCTTTCAGCAAACACAGGCAGGGCTGTTTTGGGGTCTTTCCCAGCATCCTTCCTTCCCATCACTCCACATTTTCCTAAACTGCACGGCCAAACAAAGTTTTCTCAATTTATATCATAGACTTCCTGGGAGATTGAGAGTAGTACTTCCTTCAATACCCTGAGAATCCAGCACTCCACACCCCTAAATGCAAATATCATTGCGGAAGTTAAAGAAGACATCTACTGTGGGGGATACGGAGAGAAATCCTGGCAAATCTCCATATCCACCCAAATGACTGATGAGGACCTAAAATCAACACTTAGCAACGTAAATCAAGGAGTCACTAGCTTGTGAAATTAAGAAATCTTTAGATGAACAATTCAACCAACTCAAAGAAGAACTCTTTCAGAAGATGAGAGATCCATACAAATGGAACTGAAGGAACTAAAAAGCATGTCAGTAGAATTATTCAAGTGGAGAATTGCATAGAACTTGAAGACAATTTACAAGCCAGCTGGGACAAAGATATCATAAAAGAAAGAAGACAAAATCCTTGAAAAAAATATAAGGTACTTAACAAACAAAGACAGGAGAAATAATCTCCGAATTATAGGAATTCCAGAAGGGGCAGAAAATGGGAAAGGGGAAGAACAAGTAATGAGAGAGATAATAGCAGATAAATTCTTTACCCTTGGGAAAGAGGTTGCTCTACAAATCCAAGAGGCAAAAAGCGTGCCAAACAAAATAGACCACAACAGAACAACACCAAGACATTTAGTAATCCAAATGGCAAAAAAGCAAAGAGAAATATCTGCTCTTTAAGGAAGTAAGAGAGAAAAAAATCCTCATGTATGAAGGAAACAACATAAGAATCAAACCAGATCTTCCATTTGAAACAATCCAGGCAAGAAAAGAATGGAATGACATATTCAAACTACTGAATGAAAGAAACATTCAACCTAGAGTCCACTACCCAGCAAAAATCTCATTTATATGGGAGAGAGGGTTAAAAACATTCTCAGACAAAAAAGAGCTTGCAACATTTGCACTAACCAAATCAATCCTAAATAAACTACTCAAAGAGCAATTATACAAACCAAATTTCCAATGGTAACAACAACCCTACACTATATAATGGTACAACAGCCCTTTTTGTCAATAGTTTCCTTAAATGTCAATGGATATTAGACTCAGAAGAAAAGACTCATTATGATAATGTCATGACAAAATTCTAATCTATTCATTTTCTATTTGATTAAGCCTGATAATATAATTTAATGTTTATGCTCACAGATAGCAATGGAATATGCAACTGCAAGCCATGAATTCCTGTTGTAGAGCTCATTCATTTAATGTTACTGTAATCTGTTTTCAATTTTTGATAGTCTACTATTATACCATAATGCTCATGATTTAAATTGCTTTTAGGAAAGAAAACTGGATGATCAAGGCCTAGTAGACAATACTTCATGGGATAGACTCCTCTTACAGTGCTCATTACCATATCACTTAATTTTCTAGACTTGAAAATTATGATTATTTTTAAGAATGCTTTATATATAATCTAACCCATGAAGCCTTTGTTCAATAAAATTTACCCTCACCAATCATGATTGGCCTAGAAAATGGAAAACCTTTACATCTGACTTGCTGACTTTATTATTTTTAAGTGTTCTGTCCCATTTCACCTGGGTAAGCTTTTCAACTGTAGCCCATGATCAATCCTCAATGCCTGTCAATGTGTACACATGAGTGTATGTGTTGGCCATCTCAATGTCTGTCTAATGTCCATCTATAATATGCATAATGTCTATGTTGTATATTGTTCTTCCCCTATTATATATAACTCCTCTTTCCACTCTGTTTACCACCCTACAAATCCTTTTCTAGCCCTTCACTCTCTCAATCCACATCTGTTATTTCCCCATCATTTAACCCTTTTTACCCTCAGTTCTTAATTCCTCTCGAAGCAGAATGTTGCCCCCCACCTCAGCCAGTCACCAACTAGCTCCCAAAGTGAAAAGACAGGGTTTTAGCCTGAGAAGAAGCTAACACTGCTGCTGCTGCTGATATGCTCTTTCCCCCCACCTACCTCCCTTTGCTGTGGACTGTTGCTTGCTACCAGATTCAGTTTCTGAGAAGCCCCCAGCTCAAGGATATATCCTGATATATGACTGCTGGGAGCCATTTTATATACTTCACAAGACCAAATCACAGGCAGAAGCCAGATTTTACCACCACCACCCCACCCAGACTATTTCAAAAGACTTAAAAAGGACATGTATATCTCCTTTGAAATTTTTTGGGAGGGGTTAGTTTGGGGGGCCACACCCAGTGACGCTCAGGGGTTACACCTGGCTATGCACTCAGAAATAGCTCCTGGCTTAGGAGACCATAGGACGCTGGGGGATTAAACTTCGGTCTATCCTGAGTCAGCTGCATGTAAGGCAAATGCCCTATCACTGCGCCACAGCTCCAGCCCCATCCTTTGAATATTTCTTTAGATGTATTTTTTTTTTTTGGTTTTTGGGCCACATCCGGCTGTGCTCAGGGGTTACTCCTGGATGTCTGCTCAGAAATAGCTCCTGGCAGGCATGGGGGACCATTTGGGACACTGGGATTCGAACCAACCACCTTTGGTCCTAGATCAACTGCTTGCAAGGCAAACGCCACTGTGGTATCTCTCCGGGCCCTAGATGTATTTTCTTAATAGGTATAATCCTTATTGTTTCTCTTCTTATGTAGTGGCAATTTCCCCCATGCTTTGGAATTTGTTTAGTAGAGAATTCTAGTCAATAAGTTTCTTTAGTGTTTTGAGTTCATGTTAAAACCAGGCTATAGGGATTGTTAGGCTTGTTGTCTTTGCCCCCATATGCACCAATTGTACCTTGTGGCATTGTTCCTTTTTACATAGGAACATTAAAATGGGAAATCTTGTTTTTTAATATTTTATTTAGACACCTTGATTGTACACATGATTGTGTTTGGGTTTCAGTCATGTAAAGAACACCACCCATTACCAGTGCAACGTTCCCATCACCTTTGTCCCAAAATGGGGAAATCGTATGTGCGCAAACAAGTTCTTATCTAATAGAGATAGGAACACATAAATTTTATACTGCAGAAGGGCCTTACACCCTGAACACTTGTCATAGTGACATGGCTTAGGCTGAAGAAGATCGGACATTGACCATTCACCCCTGAACTTTGGAACTTATTCACCCCTGAACCTTATGGAAACAACCACGATTTTCTACACCAAAACCAGGAATCAGTTGATGCCCTGGCATCAACTTACTCCAAAGTGAGTTACCCTGACGACTTGGTAACAGCAACAACCTGCTTTCAAGATAGGGTTCTCTGCATTGCCACCTAATGGTGAGATGAAACTGGAAGACGCACCATGTCACCCTGGCATCAACATAACCAGGATCTATAACTAACAGAAACTTGACAGCAACAATTGTAATTGTGAAGAGCTTTTACTGAGACCACAGAGAAAGACTTTGGGTTGGACAACTTAGTATGCCTGGAGCCTGGAATTGATCTTATGCCAGGATACTTCATGGGTAAAGTCTTTCTGTTTGTAGGCCAAAGGTAAACTCTATTTCCCCCAATTTTGCTGTGCCTATGCAAACAACATCAACTGCCACACATACAACTTTTATATTGTATTTTTTATCTTCTATCTTAAGAAAAAAAGGCCTTGCTAAACCTTCTGCTATTGTACTAATGACTTTACTGGAGATACAATAATTTTTACAAATATACTTGCTACTGAACTTTTTCTTCTGTTCCATTTTATTTCTTATTTCTATTTTTCCTACTATTTAATGCCTGCTTTCCTTATCTTGAAACAAATGTATTATGATCGGTTATGTCAACTATGTGATGCATTTTCTTTAAATAAAAATGAAAAAAAGAAAGTGAAATAGCTTCAAAATTCGATATGTCTAATCGCTCTGTTCCATCACTTCTGTCTGACTGCTTGGCCCCTGGCTTATACCTCATGCCAGGTTGGCAGTCCCAATAAGGAATGACAGACATGTCCCCATCCTCCAGGTCAGGCTTTGGGGAGCAGCACCTCCTAGTTTCATCCCTTTTCTTCACTGACTCTCCCTCCAGGAGCAAGTGCTCTTTCTGTTCCAAACATGTCTCGGACCCCTGGGAATGTAAGTGTCTCTCACCCTCCCTTAGGTCTCTGATTAATGTTCAGACAAACTAAATCCTCAGATACTTTGTATCACCATCTGACATTCTAGAATATGTTTTCTTCTCCTATTGTCTGTTTTGACACCACCCTTGTCTTGTTTAGTTTCCTGCTGTCAAATCACTGGTGTCTGAAACTGGTGAATATTGGGAGTTGAGTGACCATTTATAGTGGAAGAAGTAAAAAAAAAAGTAGTCATAACTTGAGGACAGTGGGAGCTCATGAAAGGGAAGGGGAGAAGAGGCTAGAGACCTGTATTTATAGAGTTGGGGGACATGGTAGGAAAGAGACTATTCATTGGAAAAATCAACAAAGCCATGGTTTTTCTACCAAGGACAAAATGTTTATAACTCAATAGGGTCAAGAGACAGTAGAGCAGGAAAAGGCTCTGGTACTACATAGGGTTTCTTGAGGCCTCCCAGAAGTGATATCTGAGCACAGAGCCAGATGTAATCCCAGAACACTTCTATATAGGGCCTCAAAACAAAACACAGCACAAAGAGTTAATAGAATAATATGAGTCTGCATTGCTTTCCCTGCTACAGAAAATTTCACACTACAGAGATAATACAATAACATTGAACTCATGACACAGAATAAAAGACAAATATAAACTGAAGTGGATAGTGGTATGTTACAGCCAATGGTCCTAGATTTGTGGGCTTCAGGCTTGAAAATTCCCCAGCAGGCCTCTAAGATTCCCTCTGTCAGGGCTGTCCCCATGGAGCAGAGAATTGTGTTCAGCCTCCAACCCACCTGGGAGTTTTGGAGGAGCCCCTGGTGACCTTGGCAGTGGACAGACATAATGTTTCAATAGCCTTTTGCTCGACAGAGCCAATTCTGGGCCAGCAGCCACTTTGTTCTGTTTCTGGTTGGTGAATGTGTCAAAGGTGAGGCAGAAGGCAGCATGGAGACCAGCTGTGACCTCCGGGGGACTGTGAAGCTTTGTGCCCTGGAAATCAGCTTGGCTAAAAAACATTTAATTAAGATGCTCCCACCTTCCTGAAAATAAGAAAAGGGAAATCGATAAACACTAAATGGTTACAATCCTCAGATCAAAGTGGTTTTTAAATAAGGTTGTCTTCAGTGCTGGCCCCTCTCTCAGACTCCCAAACTGGAAGCAGAGAAAAACAAGTGAGCAAATTCATGCGGAAGAGTGGGTGACCTGTCTTTGGGCTGTCACTTGAATCTGCACCATATGAGTACTGTAGTGCTTAATGTTAAAATGACTTTAGCTCCTGCAGCTTCATATTGGTGATGCTTGGGGAGGAGCACAATGATTTCCAGTCGTGACAGAGCTCAGAGCCTTTGCATATGCTCCTGCTTCTGTGATGATCAGATCCACTCTTACTAATTTGTTTCTTTTGGAGTTACATTCAACAATGCTCTGGATTCATGCTGGTAGGGTTTAGGGGACCAGATGGTATGCTGGGGATTGCGAAAGGTTGGCTATGTACAAGGTAAGCACTCTGCTCACTGTATTATTACTGTGACTACAGATTTACTCTTTACGGCTAGTTTCTGCATGCCTTCAAGCTTCAGGCCATGCACTACCTCTTTGCTGTAGTTTTTTCAGAGCCACGGTGGTGCCATGTCTTCTTTCATAATCATAATTTTAACTTCCCTCCTTTTTTCTTCTTAATCCTGACTGACAACTTACTTAGATGCAGATAAATCAGTAACCTGTATATTCTGTGCCCCCTATATGCTGGGCATGCTCTAGGACCCAGAGGGTGTTCATTGAGTAGGAGAGGGTGTTTTGAAGGTCAGGTGAGGTGAAAGAAGGGTCCAGGCTTACAGCATCCACCTAGAGCAGATCCCAGGGTACTGGCAATGTGGTCCTTCACCTTGGTTTACACCTAGTGAGTAGCAGATAGGCAATAACATTAGCCCCAACGTGGCTCCCCCGAGAGAAGGGAGAACCATGGGGTGAGAACTAGGCAAGGTGAAACTGGAGTTCCATTAGGGTGCCATTAGTAGGTGTTTTCTGTTTATTTAATGAAAAAGTATTTCCAGGGAGGGTACTGATTTTTTTTTCTGAAAAGAGAGTGGTCAACCTGATAACTCTGGGGACCTCTGAATACACAATAGAATTTGCTCTAAAAAGAATGCAATCTTGCATTTCATTACTTCTTTAATGGACCTGGAAGGTATTAACTGAATTGGTTAGAGGGAGGGGAAAATATCAAGGGTTTCTCTTGCATAGAGTCAGGAGTGAGTCCTGAGCACTGCCAGGTGTGGTGTTCACCAAATACACAAACCTAAATAAAAACATATTAATAATTCTGTAAATCACAAAGACCTCAGTAAGACATTTTGTTAAGTATGATGATTTAGGAAATTTAACCAAAATTGGGGTGGAGAGATAGTTCTTCCAGCTGGGGCACATGCATAGAAGCACATGACTGGGGTTGGATTCCTGGTAGACCAGGGTCCCCAGGTTTCCAGCTAAGAGACCACCCTTGAACACTGGTGAGTATAATCTCTCAAGATAATTTTCCCACATATCCATTCTAGCTCTTATCAGTCAGTACCAGAAACATCAGACAAGTAATCAGCTATTACTCTGTGCTGGCTCTGAGTAAACTCTTGCCTGGAAAGGATGCTGAATTGGAGCTTGCACATACAAGGAACATTAACTCTCTCATCAAATATATATATATGTATATATATGTATATGTATACACACATAACACTCTGATTTACCAAGTTGTTTCTAATACAGTTGTTTCAGGCATTAAATGTCCCAATTCCAATTCTACCACCAGTCTAACCTTTATGTTATCAGTTTTGCCAGTTTTCTACCCACCACCCTCAATGACCTTCTTATAGGCACAAATTTATTTCACATTGTCACAACAAAAGACAAATGGAATGATCAAAACTTAGACCAGGGCCAGCGCTATAGCGCAGTGGTAGGGCATTTACCTTGCATGTGGCTGGTTGGCCCAGGAGAGATCTAGGTTCTATCCCCAGTGTCTCATATGGTTTCCCAAGTCAGGAGATTTCTGAGCACATAGCCAGGAGTAACCCTTGAGAGTCACCAGATGTGGCCTCAAAACAAAGCAAAATAAACAAAAAAAAATAGATCAATCAGGGTGAAATTATAATGGTTAAATCTCTCCATGGTAAAAATAAATAAATAAATAAATAAATAAATAAAATAAAAATAAATCTCTTTATGGTGTTGCTAATGTCATTGTCTAAAGTTTACTGAGCTGTGATTGGTGCTAGAAGAACCTTCTGTGTTACTGTTTAGGCTCACTGTTTAGGCTTGGTGGTCTTCAATGAAACTTACCCATCAGAAATGCTGTGATTTAAAAAAAAAATGCTGTGATAGGGGCTGTAACCCTAACCCCATTCCTCCTATGTAACCTGCTAATAGACCTCCCATTTCTGGGAGGGGTCTTTGGTAGATAACAAAAGACTTTGGCCAGAAGGGCAAGGGGGATTTGAATGGATGCAGGATGGAGGTGGAGGCAGAAGGAGATTTCTGAGGGACAAGGTACAATGCAGGACTGAATAGGAATCCAGCGTAAATGGTTATGATATAGGCCACACATGTTGACCAGGGAAAATAAAGTCATGTTTCCTGAAGAAGCATGACTGTGAGTAAATTTTCTCCTTGCTGCCACCATGAACTGATAGACCCGCCAGCTGATGGGGGTTGGAGACACGTGGTGTTGGGATAGCACAGAAAGGCCCCTCCATTCATCCCATCACCATCCAGCTCCACCCAAAGGGCCTCTTAATTATTTAATTCTACAGGGGCTGAAGAGATAGCACAGCTCTAGGGAGTTTGCCTTGCAAGCAACGGATCCAGAACAGATGGTGGTTCGAATCCTGGCATCCCATTTGGTTCCCCATGCCTACTAGGAGTGATTTCTGAGCGCAGAGCCTCTGTGCCACCAGGTGTGACCCCAAACCCAAAAACTGAAGGAAAAAAAAAAGTTGTGATCTCCCTGGGCTGACACTACTATGAAATTTTGAGATCCAGAATCTCTAGATAGAGCTAGGACAAAGTTGGTGATTTGGTGTTTTTATAGGGTTCAATTGTGGACCTTTTTATATGAGGGTGTTGGATTTGTCTGTGGGCTGCTGTGCCTTCAGGCAGAAAGAGGTAGCTGCTTGTCCCTATTCAGAGAAAGCCCAAGAGTTTTCAGTACAGACCAGACAACCTAGGAAGAGTCTGGGCAATTAGGTTACACTCTGTTTTTACCCTGGGCAAGGCATTCCCTAACTTCCTCCTTTTTTTTTTTTCCACTCAGCCACCTGAATCTCACTCACCATGTGTGGCCTATATCCCCTCTTGGCTGTTAAAAAGGTTTCAGTTTCACTTGGCACAGGAGGAGTGGTTCCAAGTGGTTGGCCAGAAGCCAACCAACTCTATGGTGCTCTCCTGACTGGCTTGGTTTATTAATTCTTCACAGCTATTCTGCTTCAGATCCGTTCACCTGGGTTTGGAAATATGGCACCTGGAGTGATTTCACATGTGGCCATTTTTTTTTTCTTTTGGTGCTTAGTAGAGGAGCTGGATTCTTTTTCTACTGGGAAGATGGTGGGTAGTTTTCTTTTTCACTTTTTGGATATACGCCCACTTCCATCTGTGATCAGGGATCCCAGGACTTGGGGAAAATAAATGCAGTGCTGGGGATTGAATTGGGTTAGGTCCATGAAAGGGAAGCACCCTACTGGCTGACCTGTCTCCCTAGCCCTGATCTTGGTTCTGATTAAGCTCAGTGAATCTGCTTTTCTGTCCCCCAGGCCACTTGCAAGAACCACCCCAGTGCCCGCTGCTAATGACCTCATGACTGCCTCCATCCTGCTCAGGTTGCATTGTTCTATTTGCTTGCAGGCTGGTCACATCTGATTCAGCTCTGAGCTTCAGTGACTTAAAGAGGAATGGAAGACTCTCCGGAGTCCCACTTCCAGCCACCCACTCCCCAGCTCAAGTTCAAATTCCATCCAAACCTCTTCACCATTTTGTAAAGAAACACTTGGGGCGATTTATCCCAGGGAGCCAGTTGATTAAAATTGTTTAAATTGGCCCCGTACAGATGCTATAAATCCAGAGAATAAAGCTTCCCTCCTGACCCGATTTGGGGACGAGGAGGAGGTGGTG
>PVKC010030613.1:0-14774 GCA_004027635.1 Crocidura indochinensis
AACAGAATGGATATCTGACCCACAACAAGCTGCTAAGTGGAGACCAGTTACACCAGTATCTGTGGGGGGAGAGGGGGAGAGCAAAGGAAGGAGGGAGATATGGGAGACATGCTGGGAACAGGAGTGGAGGGAGGACAATATTGGTGGTGGGAATATCCTTCACTCATTGTCACTATGTACTGTAAATAATTCTGTGTAAAGAACTTCAGTCACAATAAAAATTAAAAAAAAAGTTAAGGAACATTGGTGATTAATTTGTTTTCATGTGTGAAACATAGTGTTACTTGAACTGGTGTTTGTTACAAAATTATGTTGTACATTGCTGAAGATGAGGCAATCTGCTGTTTCTCTAAAATGGCCTTAAAATGATGCTTGTAAAGTTCATAAGAGCAAGAGCAGAGATGATGGAATTATATATTTGATCTCTGTTCTTTGCAGATGAAGGAGTTGTACTTTGGAGAAGTCAAAATATTGGCTCAATCTCACACATATGCAGTGGTTCAAATGTAATAGATAAAATATTGAGGTATCAACCTTCTATCATATGCTTCACGAACCAAACCCCAGATAGAATTTGTGAAATCATTTTTGACTTTTGAATATAGATTAGACAGCAAGCTGGACAATAAATATTAGATCGTGGATTCTTCAAGGATATCATGTGAATAGTATTACTACCTGAAATTTCTATTTTACTAAATTAATCTGGGGTATTGATAGGAAATATGGAACCCATCTATAATTGTATCTAAAGAAATATAACTAGTCTTAGAAATGTTGCATCATAGAGGCATTGCTAACAATTTATTATATAATAATATTTATTGTAATCAAAGTGAATTATGTGTATTTCACAACAATATTAAAGGTACATAGTGACAATGATTTAGGGCCATTCCCACCACGAGTGTTCTGCTTCTTCCACCCCGATTCATTTCTTACTTCCACCCTTTGCCCCATGGACTGCTAGTTTGAGTCTCCTTTGTGTATATACCAAAACAACAGTGTAGTTATTTCTCTAACTGCACTCATCACTCTATGTGGTGAGCTTCATGTCGTGAGCTGGACCTCCTCTCTTTTGTCTCTGAGAATTATTGCAAAAATGTCTTTTATTTTTCTTAAAACCCATAGATGAGTGAGACTATTCTGTGTCTATCTACCTCTGGCTTATTTCACTCCACATAATAGATTCCATGTACATCTATGCATAGGAAAGTTTCATGACTTCATCTCTCCTAAGGGCTGAAAATAATATTCTATTGTGTATATTTACCACAGTTTCTTTAGCCATTCATCTGTTGAAGTACATCTTGGTTGCTTCCAGAGTCTGGCTATTATAAATAGCATGGCAATGAATATAGGTGTGAGGAAGGAATTTTTGTATTGTATTTTGTGTTCCTAGGGTATATCCCTTTGAGTGATATAACTAGATCGTATGGGAGCTCAATTTTCAGTTTTTGGTGGAATCTCCATATTACTTTCCATAAAGATTGGTCTAGACAGCATTCCCACCAGCAGAGAATAAGAGTTCCTTTATCTCCACATCCCCGCCAACACTGCTTATTCTCATTCTTTGAATGTGCGCCAATCTCTGTGGCATGAGATGATTCCTTATATATAGTTTTTTTATTTGCATCTCCCTGATGATTAATCATGTGGAGCAGTTTTATGTGCCTTTTGGCCATTTGTATTTCTTCTTTGACAAAGTGTTTGGGTGTCCCTTCCTGCAGGGACAGCAATTAAGATGTGGTTATTCTTTCTTGGCGGGAGATTGCGCACACACAAAGACAAAAACAGACAGACAAAAGTGGGGAAAGGATTCCAGCCAAATCCGAATTCAATTCCGTTTATTGAAACTCAAGGCCCGACTTAAATACTTTTTTGTGGACACAGTTCCACTCTTAAATATGTCAAAAAGAGGTAGATATATTGAACAGGACAAATAACAGGATCCATTGGCAGGTGAGATGGAATGTGCAGAAAATGAGCTCTGTCTCCATCAGCTCGGGGATGTTCAGATAATGGAACCTATCGCTGGCAGGTGGAATGTACAGATAAGGGGATCTTAAATGTTTACATTTAATTCTCGAGGCTAACTGCTTTGATTATGGCTCTCTGTTTGGTGCCCTTAAGTCTTAAAATGATTAACATTCAATTCTCAAGTCTTCCTGCTTTTATAGCTTTGTTCTGTGCCTGTCAGAAGGCCCTACATTTCAACCCTGTATTTTCCACCTGTTCTTAAGGGGCTCCCTACAAAAGTGTCTGTTCATTTCTGTTCCCCATTTTTTTTATATAATTAGGTGTTGCTTTGTTATAAAGTTCGATCAGTTCCTTGTATATTTTGGATATTAGCCAGATGGGTATTGGGTGAATAGCTTCTGCTACTCAATGGGTGACTCTTGTATCCTGGACACTATTTTCTTTGAGGTGCAGAAGATTCTTAGTTTAATATAGTCCCATCTGTTTATTTTTCTTGTAAATTCTGTCAGTGACTTGTATATTATAAATATTAGCTGCTTATCTAATTGGTATTGGGTGAATAGTTTCTCTCACTTAGTAGGTGACTCTTGTATTATTTCCTATTTCTTGTACTATTTCCTTTGAGGTGCAGAAGCTTCTAAACTTAATATAGTCCCATCTGTTTATCTCTGCTTCCACTTGTTTGGAGAGAGCTGTTTCCTCCTTAAAGATACCTTTAGTCTCAATGTCATGGAGTATTTTATCTACCTCCTGTTCTATATACCTTATGGGTTCAGGTCTGATATCAAGGTCTTTATGCCTTTTGATTTTACCTTCATACATGGTGTTAGCTAGGGGTCCGAGTTTACTCTTTTGCAAGTGGCTAACCACTTGTGCCAACACCACTTGTTGAAGAAGCTTTCCTTGCTCCATTTAAGATTTCTTGTTCCTTTTTCAAAAAAGTATGTGATTGTATGGCTGAGAAACATTTTCTGAGTACTTAAGCCTATTCCACTGATGTAAGGGTCTGTATTTGTTCCAATACCACGCTGTTTTGATACTATTGCTTTGTAACACAGTTTAAAGTTGAGGAAAGTAATACCTCCCATATTCCTTTTCCCAAGGATTGCTTTAGCTATTTGAGGGTGTTTATTGTTCTAATGAATTACAGAACTGTTTGATTCACTTCTTTAAAGAATGCATGCCATGGGTATCTTTAGAGGAATTGCATTAAATCTGTACAATGCTTTGGGGGACTGTTGCCATTTTAATTATGCCAGTCCTGCCAATCCATGAGTAGGGTTTGTGTCTTCATTTCTTGGAGTAGGGTTTTATGGTTTTCTTTGTATAGGTCCTTTGCATCTTTAGTCAAGTTGACTCCAAGATATTTCAATGACACTAATTTGAATGGGGTTATTTTCTTAATGTCCATTTCTTCCCTATTATTATCAGTATATAAAAAGGCCATTGATTTTTGTGTGTTAATTTTGTACCTTCTACATTGCTATATGCCTCTATGGTTTCTGGAAGCTTTTTGGTAGTCTTTAGGGTTTTCTAAGTATAGTATCATGTCATCTGCAAACAGTGAGAGCTTGAATTCTTCCTTTCAAATCTGGATTGCTTTGACATCTTTTTCTTTTCTAATTGCTATAGCAAGTACTCACAGTTATATGTTGAATAGGAGTGCTGAGAGAGGACAGTATTGTCTTGTACCAGAATTTAGAGGGAAAACGTTTAGTTTTTCTCCATGAAGATCATTTTTGCCATTGGCTTGTGGTAGATGGCCTTAACTATATTGAGAAAGATTTCTTTCGTTCCCATCTTGCTGTGTTTTTATCAAGAATGGGTGTTAGATCTTATCAAATGCTTTTTCTGCTTCTGTTGATATTATGTGAATTTTATTTTTTGTATTGTTGATGTTATGTACTCTGTTGATAGATTTATGGATGGTAAATCATCCTTGCATTCCTAGGATGAAATCTACTTATTCATAGTGAATGATCTTCCTGATGCATAGGATCCTATGAAAGGATTTTGTTGAGGATTTTTGCATCTGTGTTCATCAGGGTCTGTAATTTTCTTTTTGGCAGCATCTCTGTCTGGTTTTGGTAACCAGGTGATGTTGTCTTCATAAAAGCTGTTTGGAAGTGGCCATTTTATCAATTTCATGAAAGAGCCTGGCCAGGATTGGTAGTAGTTTCTCTTTAAAGGTATGAAAGAATTTATTAGTAAATCCATCTGGACCTGCGTTTTGTTTTTGGGCAGATATTTGATTACCGTTTTAATTTCCTCAATAGTGATGGGGGTGTTTAGATATGCTACGTCCTCAACATCAACTATGCAATGGTATAAGAACCCAAGAATTTATCCATTTCTTCCATGTTCTCATCTTTTTTTATAAAGTAGTCTCTGATTACCCTTTGAATCTCTGCAATTTCTGCAGTGATCTCCTTTTCATTTCTAATACAGGTCATCAAGTTTCTCTCTCTTTGTTAATTCCACAATGGTCTATCAATCTTTTTATTTTTTTCAAAGAACCAACTTCTGCTTTAGTTGATCTTTTGGATTGTTTTAGGGTTTCTACTTCATTGATTTCTGCTCTAAGCTTTGTTATTTTCTTCGACATACCTATTTTTGGTTCCTTTTGTTGATCATGTTCTAATTTTATAAGCTGCTTCTTTAAGCTATTCAGGTATGCCCCTTCTACCTTCCTGATGTCTGCTTGCAAAGTTATAAATTTTCCTTTCAGTACTACTTTTGTTGTGTCCCATAGGTTCTGATAGTTTGTGTCATCATTGTCATTTGTCCAGGAAAGTTTTGATTTCCTCTTTGATTTCATCTCTGATCCACTCGTTCAGTAGTAGGCTGTTTAATTACCAGTTGTTAAAGTTTTTCTTCTGTGTCTCTTTATAGTTCACATCTAATTTAAGAGACTTGAGGTCCGCAAAAATAGTCTGCAAAATTTCTATCCTCTTGATTTTATGGAGGTATGTTTTATGTGCCAGCATGTGGTCTATTCTAAAGAATGCCCTATGTACACTGGAGAAGAATGTGTATACAGGTTTCTGGGGATGGAGTGTCCTATACATATCTACTAGGCCTCTTTGTTCCATTTCTCTTTTCAGATATAGTATATTTTTGTTGGGTTTCAGTCTATCAAGTGTTGACAGGTCCTGTTGAGGTTCCCACAATTATTGTGTTATTATTGATGACCTTCAAATTTGTCAATAATTGTATTAGATATCTTGCTGGTCTCTCATTGAGTGCATATATGTTTAGTGGTGTGATTTCTTCTTATTGCACACACAGTATCCCTTTATTAGTACAAATTGTTCATCTTTGTCCCTTACAGCTTTTCTAAAATTTGTTTTGTCTGATATTAATATGACCACCCCAGTTTTTTTAAGGGTATTGCTTGCTTGGATGATTTTCCTCCAGTCTTTGATTTTGAGTTTATATTTGTTCTGACTATTCAGGTGCATTTCTTGTAGGCATCAGAAAGGTAGAATCATTATTTTTTTTTATTAATTTCACCACTCTGCTTCTCTTAGTTGGTGATTGTCATGGGATTTAATGAGAGAGATGATTGTCATGGAATTTAATGATGTCTTTGTGTATAAGTGTGGTGTGTCTGTTGGTCTGTCTCATCTTAAAGCAAACCTTACAGCTTTTCCTTTAAGGCTGGTTTTGCATCTGTAAATTTCTGAGCTGTTGCTTATTCGTAGAGCTATGTATCCTTTCAATCTTGAACATGAGTCGACTGGGTGCAATATTCTAGGTGAAGCATCCATTTCATTCAGTCTGTTAATATTCCACCACTGTCTTCTGACTTTCATAGTTTTTCGTGGCATGTCTGCTGTAAATCTTTAGGATGCTCCTTTGAAAGTAATTTCCTTTTTGATCTTGCTGCTTTCAGTATTTTATCCCTATATGTAGGATTTTTCATTGTGACTAGGATGTGTTTGGGGTGTTTTTCTTTGCGTCTCTTTTAGCTGGTACTCTTCTGGCATGCAGGATTTGGTTGCATGCAGTCTTTATCTATGGAAGTTTCTCTGTAATAATGTTCTTCACTGTTGATTCTTCCTGGGGATTTTCTACCTGGATTTCTGGGACTCCAATGATTCTTATGTTCTGTTGAATTTATAGATTTCTATTTTCATCTGTTCAAAATCTTTGTGTATTTTTCCATTATCTGATCATTTGCTTTGAGGTTCTTTTCCAATATCTTCTGCTGGATGCATTTATTATGCATCTCATCTCCCAGCTTACTAATTTTGTCTTCAGCATGTTAACTATATTGGAGAAGCTTTCTATAGAGTTTTTCATTTTCTCTACTGCATTTTTCAGTCCGATTATTTCAGTTGTGAGTTTTATGATTTGTATATTTGTGGTCTGTACAGATTAATCTATGCTTTCTTTGAGTTCTACAAACTTCCTTCATATTTCTATTCTAAACTTATATGAGAGGTCAGTTAGGTGGTTGGCATTTTTTTGGTCATCAGAATTGCCATCTTCACTATGCATGCTGTTGTCCTGTGTATTTCCCCATTTCTGCACTTGAAGTGTGATCTTACTCTGTGTTGTGATGGGGTTCATGTTCTATAAGACATGCATGGCTACGGAGCAAAGCGGGGCAACTGCGCTCTTATTATTTTTTTTTCTGTGTTCTTCTTTGATTGCCACCAGGAATCAGGAAGTAGCCCTAGATGTCACAATTAAATGCATGCTGTAGCCAAAAGCCAGGGAGGAATTATCCTCCGTTCTTGTGGCAGAGGCACTCCTACCTGGTTAGGCACTGGAGAGCTGATTTTGCTGTGTTCTTTGATTGTCACTGGGGATTAGGGTTATTTCTATTTTTAACATTAGTTGTTAGTTATTTATTCTGATCTGGCTACTATATTCAGCAATTCACAATTAATTTGCCTATTATGCTAGGTCCATATGTAAAAAAGGAATAGCTCTAACCAAATTGAAAGTGACCAAGAAGAAAGTACCTTATTTTATATCTTTTTATCTTTGATTTAATTAAATTATTTTTTATTGAGAGCAACGTGAATTACGTGTCTTTCTCAGTTGTATTTTACTTACGTATTAACATGAACCATCCCCATGTAATGACCTCTCTCTGCCATAATATCTAGCAATCCTCCCATACCTCCACTCTTAGTGTCGTAGACTGATATGTATCAGGACCATTTTGTGTATGGTTTGTTATAGTTTGGTCCTCTTGATTTTATTGACATTGACACTGGGTTGGGTAGTTAGGACTGTCCATTTTTTATTTCCATTCTATGCTCCTGAGACAACTTGAGTCCTGGGTCACATCCACTTCTCTTTTTCATTTCTCATTTTGTTGGAAGACATAAATGTGAGGCAGAACAAGATGATTCATGTTCTATGTTTCTGTAAAGATGCTGGGAACCCCTATCTAGAAGCTATAAATATAAATTAATTTAAAAAAGAAGGGGGGAAGATATGGCAAGTTTGTTTTTCTTTTTGTTGTTGTTTTTGTTTGTTTTTGTTTATGCACAGTAAACATTGGGGAAATAAGAAAGAAAATTTCCTGGCCTAAGAGATACAGATGAAGCATCATGTGACTGACTATAGGCTCTGGGCATGTTGGTTGTCAAACCCCAAAGTCTTTCTTTATGGTCCCAAGTTGTAGTCAGTCTTCTTTAATTAGTGATCCTGGTTTTACCACAGATGTTAGGATGGAGGATCTTCTGTTTTCATCTCACCATTAGGTGGTGAGGGAGGCCACCTAGATAAGGTTGTTGATGCTTCCTCATCATCAAGGTGTCGTGTGAATCTATCCTAATGCAAGTTGGTGCCAGAGCAGTATTAATGCCAATCCCAGGGGGATTTTGATTCCTGATGCTGGTGCAGGGAACTGTCCCAGTTCTAAGGTTGGATCTGGGAATCAGGATTGGACAGTTGGAATCTGGGCAGCAGTTTTGAACAGTTTATATCTGATGACATGAGGTCTAGTCAAGTCCCCATGATGATTGTTCAGGGTTGAAGGAGCCCCTGCATTATAAAATTCATGAGTTCTTACCCCTATAAGATAAGAACACGTTTCTATACATATTTCCCCATTTTATTGTGCCTATGCAAAAGCAAAATGATGTCAGATTATATTATTTTTGCATTTGAAAATTAAAAAAATAACAAGCTATGCAATCTCTGTGGCCTGGTTTTGACCTGAGTTCTTATCCCAAGCAAGACTTTTCTACTAGAATTTCCTGCTAAGCAGAGTCACCACAAGCCCTCATGAAAGAAAATAAAAAGAAAAAATATGGGGTATGAGTGCTACCTCTACATATGGAAATAAAAACTAAGTGGTATAACTATTAAGGAAGTAAACATACAAAATAATATATATATATATATATATCTGTAAAGTCTTTTGAGATAGTATGAGGGGCAATAGGATCCAGGGTACTTTTTCATCTTGTACCATTTTCTTGTAGAGTCTGAGTGTTTGCAGCAGTCAGGGTCCTCAAGTAGTGTCCTGAAGCTGGGGGAGGGGGTCTCTCTACAGCTGAAGTCAATAGCAGCAATAATCCACATTGGCGGGAGGTGGGAGAGTGAGGGCCACATAGTATAAATCAGTAGGAGTGGTGGCTGTAGCTTCTTGCTGGAACAAGAGATGGGGGCTGAGTAGGTGTCCTTTTGCTTTGAGAGCCAGGTGGCTGCATACTGGGCTAGGCAAAGGTAGTGGTTCCTGAGGACTTAAGAACTGAGGGTAAAGAGGTTTAAATAGGGGAAGATAATGGATCAGGATTGAAAGGATGAGAGAATAGGAGTTTTGTAGGGTGGTGAATGGGGTGAGGGATTAGGAGGGATAATATATAACAGGGCTATGTACAATATAAGCAGGGATTATGTACAATCCTGATTAGACAAACAGAAGAGTTCACACAATACACACTCACACACACTTATAGACAAACATTAGAGATCTATGCATAGGTTGTAGTAGGAGGTCTGCCCCCTGTATATCGAGGGGGGAAGGTTTCCCAATTTCTAGGTCCTTGCATCGATGGTGGGATTTGCTAGCTGAAGCTTTATGGTTAGATTGTGATTGGAGCATTTTAGGATAAACAGAATTTTAAAGTCTAGAATACTAAATAATATCGTAATGAGCACTATAATAGGGGTCTACCCCACATAGTATCATTCACCATGTTCTGTGCATCGAGGTTCATTTTCTGAAAGAAAAATGCCAACATGGGCATATGTAATAATAGCAGTGTAGCTTGAATTGAGAAAGAAGAAAGAAAAATAAATTATAAAGGTAACAGTAATCTGCAAAAAGCATACTCAATGAATATCTGTAACAAAAGTCTATGGTATGAATTTGCCTAATTCAGTGGTCTCTATGGACCTAAGCATTAGCTCCTCAAAACAGATGTATTCAAAAGGGAAGTGGATAAATTGGAATATTTTTTCAAGACACTGTCATAATAAGCACTGTATTTGGAGTCTAATATGATGGAGCACTTGAATTTCAAAATTAGGTTATCCAACCTATATCTCCAAGAACCACTGTGGACAAAAAAGCTGAAGAATTATTTTATAAATATAAGAAATTAAGGCATAAGATATACTGATAGTGAGCATTGCAGTGGTATTCTCTGGAGTCCAAATGTATTATGCAACTGTTTCTATAAATAAAAACATTAGAACAGTATTATAGACCTTTGTAGTGAGAAGTTGGTTGGACACCTGTTCAATTTAAACAGCTGATTCGTTATTGCAAGTTTCTTTATAGTGTAAAAGAAAGTCAAAGCTTTGTGTTTCTTTTCTTCCAGTTGATTTCTTTCCTTCTCATTATAGCCTGGCAACTACAGTGTTCAGAGTATCTACTGATTTAGATCATGTATTTCTTCTTGGGGTTTCTAAAGACCACATATAAGAGGTATCATTTTATATTTATCCTTCATCTTCTGGCTTAATTATTTGATATAATATTTTCTAGTTCCATCCATGTTGCTTAAAATTCCATGATTGTATCTTTCCTAACTGTTATGTTGTATTCCTTTGTGTACATATAGCACATTTTTATGATCCACTCATCCGCTTTTGGACATCTAGGTTGATTCAAGTCATACCTATTGTATAGAGTGCTGCAATAAATACATACAATGCATGCAATGCATACATATTTTTGGATGAATGTCTTTATCTCCTGGGGAGATATACATAAGAGAGGGATTTCTAGGTCATAAGGAAGTTCAATTTTGAGTTTAATAAGAATCCTCCATACTGTTTCCACAGGGGTTGGATCAAGCAACATTCCCAGCAGTAGTGGATGAGAATTCCTTTCTTCTTATATCCACGCCAACAGAGATGTTCTCATTATTTTTGATATGTGTTATACACACTGGTGTAATATGGTTCTACATTGTTGTCTTGATTTGAATTTTCCTAATTATAAGTGATGATGAACATGTTTTTATGTGTCTGCTGGCAGTTATTGGTTTTCCTCTGAGAAGTGTTTGTTCATTTCTTTTCTCCATTTTTTAAATCTTTTTTGTTTGTTTGCTTGTTTTGTGGAGCTAACTTTCGTGAGTAATTTGTATATCCTAGAAATCAAACCTTTATCTTATGTGTTCAGTGCAAAAATTTTTCCCAATCAGCAGTCTTTTAGTTTTAACCTGTGTTTCTTTTGCCATACAGAAACTTTTCAGTTTGATGTAGTCCAATTTATTTGGTTTGATGCTATAGTTCTTGCCATTGCCATCCTATCATCAAAGACTTCTTTGAGGTGTAAGTCTTGGAGTGTTCTACCTATGTTTCCCTCAATAAAACATTTTTTTAGGTTTGACTTCAAATATTTTATTCATTTTGAGTTAATTTTTGTGTAAGGTGTGAGGTATCGATCAATCTTTAATTTCTCACAGGTGGTTATCCAGTTGTTCTAACACCATTTATTGAAGAGATTATCTTTGTTCCATTTCAAATTCTGACTCCATGTCAATTATTTGGGGTATGTCACTGGATAATCTATTCTGACCCATTGACCTGAGATGTTTCGATCACTATGGCTCCAAGTTAGGGAAAGAAATGCAACCCAGTTTCTTGTTTTTAAATATGGATTTAGCTAACTGAGGTTTTTTGTGATTCCACATGAATTTTGTCATTGATTGTTCTAAGTCCTTAAAAATGATATCTGAATTTGGATAGGATTTGCATTGAATCGATATAGTAGTTTAGGTAAGATGGTAATTTTTATTATATTTATTCTTCCTATCCATGAGCATGGGATGTTCTTCCAATTCTTTAGATCTCTTCGATTTCTTTTGGAAGTGTTTTGAAGTTTTCATGGTATAGTTTTTTTGTGGGGGGGGTTGTTTTTTTGTTCTTTGTTGTTTTTTTTTTTTTTTTCAGCCATACCCGATGATGCTCAAGGGTTACTCCTGGCTATTTGCTCAGAAAACGCCCCTGGCTTAGGGGACCATATGGGATGCGGGGGAATTGAACCACCGCTGTCTGTCCAAGGCTAGCATGCACAAGACAGATGCCTTACAGCCTGCACCATCCCTGGCCCAGGGGATTTTTATGTCTCTTGTTAGGTTGATTCCTAAGTACTTGATATATTTAGATACTATTATAAACAGAATGGACTCTTTATCACTTTCTCCTCTGTCTTGTTATTTGCATAAAGGAATGCAACTGTCTTTTGTGTATTAACTTTGAGCTGGCCACTTGACAGACACCTTACAGCCTGCAACACTCCTGGCCCAGGGGAATTTTTTACGTCTCTTGTTATGTTGATTCCTAAGTACTTCATATATTTAGATACTGTATTAAAAGGAATGGACTCTTTTATCACTTTCTCCTCTGTCTTATTTACATAAAGAAATGTAACTGTCTTTTGTGTAGTAACTTTGTAGCTGGCCACTTTAATGTATTGGTTTATTGTTTCTAGTATCATTTCTGTGGACTCTAGGATTTTTGATGTATATCATCATATCTTCTACAAAAAGAAATAATTTGACTTCCTCCTCTTTATTTGAATTCCTTATTCCCTTCTCTTGTCTGTTATTGCTAGGACTCCATGTTGAATAAGAGGGTAGACAGTGGATAACTATGCCTAATGCTTGGCCTTAGTGGAGATACTTTCAGTTTTTCATTGTTAAGGATAATGTTGGCTGTGAACTTCTTATAAATAGCTGTAAATTGAGGAAGATTCTTTTAACTCCTATTTTTCTGAATGTTTTCATCATGAATGGACTTGGATTTTGCCAAATGCCTTCTCTGTTTTGATTGATATAATTATTTGTTTTTCCCTTTATTTTAGTTGATGTAGTGTATGATGGTGATTGATTTGCATATGATGGACCATACTTTCATCGTTGGGGTGAAATCACATGGTCTTGAAGAATAATCCTTTTGATATGTTGTTGGATTCAGTTCGCTAAAATTCTGTTAATGATTTTTGCATTCATATTCATTAGTAAGATTGGTCTTTACATTTCCTTTTGGATGGTATATTTGTAAGCTTTGGAAATGAGTTTGATATTAGACTCATGAAAGGATTTAGGGAGAATTCCTGTCTTTTCAATGTTTTGAAAAGCCTAAGGATCAATGGCACTAATTCTTCTCTGAATGTTTAATAGAATTCACCTGTAATATTATCTGGTGCAGAACTTTTATTCTTGGAGAGTTCATTAATTACTGTTTCAATTTCCTTACATGTGATTGGCCTGTTTAGGCTTTCTTTTTTATGTTTAATACTTTAACATATCTGCCAACAAGCCACACATATTGGCCAGATATCACTACCTCCTGAAGGAGATGAGCCCCATCAAGGTTATGAGGATGATTATATATGGAAGGAATATAAGGAAGTTCCATTGTCTTCCTATATTTCCCTTATCCTTCATTGCCTGGTATTTCCAGGTAGCTTGGGGTGGTGTCTATGGAAATAAGCTTGTGAAGACCTACACCATGTAGTTCTTACAAAATGGCATCTCTCCCTGCTCAGAACCTGAGAAGAAGTCTGCCATATGGTCTTTACAAAATGGCATTCCTCCTTGACTCAGCTCCCAACATTCCTTCTTCTTGGTATGGCCCTGAGTCAAATATTTGACTCTCCTTTAAGTTCCTTGTCCTTGTCCCTACTTGTGAGCACATACTGGAACTTTAGCACAAGCATCTTAATCAGGAGGTTTTTCAGGGTGATTGAACCACTGTTCCTCTTAAGGCTTTCTATGTCCTCATTATTAAGTCTCTAGAGATGATGTTTTTATAGAATCTGCCCACTTTTTCTGGGTTCTCCAACTTAACTGAGTAGAGTTGTTCAAATAAGTCCTCATGATGTCTTATATTTCTTGATGTTCTATTGTAATGTTTCCCCTTTCATTTGTGATCCAATTTATTTGGGTCTTTTTTTTTTTCCTGGTGAATTTGTTAATCTTGTCTATCACATTTTATTTATTTATTTATTTAGAAAATCAGCTCCTAGTCTCATTGATTCTTTTTATTGATTTCTTTGTTTCTATGTTGTTTATTTCTATTCTGATTTTTATTATTTCTTATACTTTTGTTTGGGTTTCTTTGATGTTGTTTTTCCAGATACTGAACGTGTCCATTTAATCTATTGATTTCGTCATTTTCCTCTTTTCTAACAATAGGTCTGTTTTGCTATGAGTTTCCCTAATTTACTGCTTTTGCTGTATCCCATAGATTTGGGCAATTTGTTTCATCATGGTCATTTGTCTCAAGGTATCTTTTTTTATTTCTTCCTTGATTTCTTATCTGATCCAGCTATTGTTGGTCAGCATCTTGTTATATATTTTATTGTGGTCTGCTATGGTGCTTGGTATAATTCTTATATGTGTAATTTTATGTAATTCAGATTTGTGTCCTAAAGCCTGGTTTATCCTAGTAAAGGTTCCTTGTGCACTTAAGAAGAATGTGTATTCCACTTTCTGAGGATAAACGGCCTGTATAAGTCTATTAGTCCTAGTTTTTAAAGTTTCTCATTTAGGATCTTATGTATTTGCTAGTGTTCTGCATAGTGAATCTATCTAGTGGCAATAATGATGTGTTGAAATCTCCCACTACTACCACATTTCCAACCATATACTTCTCTAGGTTTGTGAGCAAATGCCTTACTAATTTTCTGGATTCATATTTAATGCAAAAATTGCTGATCAAAGTTAGTAATTCTTGCTGTAATATTCCACCAATCAATACATAGTGTCTATCTTTGTGTTTGAACATTTTCTTGAGGTCAAATGCAATTTGGTTTGATATAATTATGGCTGTCCCAGTTTTTTTTTTACTTTCCAGTGGCTTGAATAATTGATTCCCATCTTTTTACTCCTGGCTTGTGGTTCTCAAATAGTGGGGCGCACCCCCCAGGGGGAGCACCAGGCTCCATAAAGGGGAGCACGTTTGACCTCGGCAGACACTGTCATAACAAGCTAATGTCTTTGTATGTCTCTGGAGTTGACTGTTGCTATGTCGAAAAGCTATGCATTGCAAAACATGCTCATTATAGACATTAATCTAGACATTGGCTCTGATTAAAAAATAAGCTCAAATTATTTCATATTTTTTTGTTTTGCAGGTTGAAGTTATTTTTTTTTTAGAGGTAAATCTTTTTTTTTTTTATTAATGATATTTCTTTATTTTTTGTATATTGTTGACAATAATATTTTAAGTACATATTAACATAAAATCAGGGGGATTCCCATATCAAATTGTCCTCCTTCCACCTCCATTCCCATCCTACCACCCATATCCACCTCCCTCTCCCTTGGGGCTGCTAGAATAGATGGTCTCCTCTGTGCCTAGCTTAC
>PVKC010030614.1:0-14755 GCA_004027635.1 Crocidura indochinensis
AGGCTGTATCACTGAGCCCTCCATAGCTGTATTCAGAAATATGTTACAAGCAGAGACTTGTGGGCTGGAGGCACATGGATACTGGAGATGAGGACAGCCAAGGTTCCACCCACCACTTCCCGGTCTGTTGCTTCTGCTCACTCCTTCCATGGCCTTCATACCCCTCCTAGTCCTGGGGAGCCTAAGCAGCTCTTTCACATGTGACCTGGACCCCAATGTGGCCTCTGCCTCAGCATTCTCCACATTCCCCATTACTTGCCTCATCTGCTTGCTCTATAGGTCTCTCTGGCCTGCATGCCATAGGAACAAGCTGCCTTCAGATACTCAGTCCTGTTTTAATCAGTGGACACAGCATTTAATCATTGGTTCTGTAGATCAGCCACTGGGGGTGCCCTCCCCTACAAATTGACATGCTGCTGTGATTCTACAATATCTGAAGAGCAGCCCAGGGCCTTTGAGATCAGGCACACTTGGTCACTACACCTTTTAGAATACCAAAGCCTGCAGGAGAATGTCAACACCAGAAGCTTGAATCCAGGTGTCAGGGTGTCTGGCACTTGTCAGGGGTAGTAAGAACAGAAAAATAGGGGCTACCTTAGAGGGTTCATCTGTGGCCCTGAGGGAGTGGAGCTGCATAGCTGCCAACACGGCCTCTCCATGGCCTGGGGAAATATGTTCATACAGAGTTTCTGCAGTCCCTATGAACTGCAGCAAGGCACAAGCTGTGAGTTAGAAGAAATGGTGCCATGAAGGTTTCAAGGACCCCAAGTGCTGAGGTGATCACACTCTACCAGCAGTCTTCAAACTACGGCCAGCGGGTCACATATTGTATTTATTCCTGTTTTGTTTCTTCACTTCAGAATAAGATATATTCAGTGTGCATAGGAATTTGTTCATAGTTTTTGTTTTTACTATAGTCCAGCCCACCAACAATCTGAGGGATAGTAAAACTGGCCCCTGTTTAAAAAGTTTGAGGACCCCTGCCTAGACCCCATTCTGTTCGATGAAGAAACCCAGAGAGTAAGTAGTAGGCTCATAAATGACCAACCACCTTAACAGTGGCAGCTCTGTCCAGAACTCAGCTGAATGCATAGAATCTGTAATAAAATGGAGAGATCATACTGTGGTTAGGGCATGTGGCCATCCATGTTCAGTCTCCAATAACACATATGATTCCCTGAATACAGTTGGACCCAAAACAAAAACAAAGAAACAAAAATTGAAATGTACTCAAAATGGGGGGTACATAAAAAGAATGGTTAAAACAACAACAACCTCAAAAAAAAAAAAAAACCCTTAAAGAACTGTTCTAATACAAAATTGAGTAACTAACAGTGGTTTCTTCAAAGGACTGGCCAAACAGGAAGGTTTGGCTCTGAGAAACTGACCGTTCAACATGATCAGGTTTCAAGGAACTACCAGGCCCTTAGTCTGGAGGCTACTGTTACTTGCTGAGATCAACTTTCTACCTGTCTTCTACAATCTACACTATACAAGGTTCTTGAATAGTTCTTGTAAATGAACTGCACATATGGTACGTATCCTCCCTATGACTTTGATTTAGCAAGATTCTCAGTGTTTGAGACTGAAAATTAATCATACTTACCTCCTATTGGTTAGCGGTTTCTGCAGATAGTTCTGCTGGCTTCAGAGAAAGGTCACTGGAGTTTTTGTTCAAAATATGTACACTTGTGTGCATAGGACCCACAGCAAACAGACTGCCACCCCCACTACATGTCAATGTCACAACTCTATCTCAAGTTGTTTCAACAGCAGTTATAAACAGAATAAATGCTGCCTAAATTGTACTACAACAGGACTGCATTTTGTTCATTTGTATATCACACCTGCTCATATGCAGGGCTTACTCTAGGCTTTGTGCTCACTACTTGCAGGGCTCCGGGAACCTATGATGTGTAGTACAAAGCAAATGCCTTAACCTCTGTACTATCTCTTTTGCTCAAAAGAACAAGTTTAAAAAGTATTCTAACTGGTAGATCCTTTGCATTGCATGCAGCTGATCTAGAACAGACAGTGGTTGGAGTCCCAGTATCCCATATGGTTCCCCTGAGCCTGCCTAGAGCGATTTCTGAGCGCAGAGCCAGAAGGAACCTCTGAGCATAGCAGAGTATGACCCATAAACAAAACAAAACGAAAAGTATTGTAACTGTTATTCATAGGTAGGATTATTAATATTGCTACTCAAGCTTTATTTTAAAGGAAATTAAGGGTCAAAGAAAAAGATACATTTATTTATTGTTAGTTTTAATGGAACCCAGAATATGACATATACAAGTGAATGCACATGTTTTTAAACCATTTATCTTCATCAGGATTAGGACTGAGACATTTCTAAAACAGAATGCTGCATTTAAGTAGCCACCACTCAGGATATGTCTTCATTAGTACCAGCTTCTATCTTAATTTCCTTTTCTTTGGTTATTGGGTTTGCTATTTATTATTATTCTTCCTGTTTCTTTGTGGTTGTTTTGGTTTTGGTTTCAATTTGGGGGTCAATGATAATGGTGCTAAGGGTCACTCTCAGTTCTGAGCTTGGGCTTTGCTTCTGGTGAAGTGCAATTATGGTACCCAGGTCTTCTGAGCACAAAGTCCATAATCAGCATCGCTGCATCGCTCTGATCCCTCTTTCATGAGGGCCACTCCCAATGATAGACAGTACTTGAGCCTGAGCAGGCAATGAAGCTCTTGCCCTGCAGTGCCATTGATCACAAGGTACATTCGGTTGGTGCTTAGGGCCTCCAGGGTTTCACCTCTGAGGTCACTTGTACAAAGGATTGAATCTGGGTTGGTTGAGGATGTGCTATCTGCCTCATTATTGACCCTTTTATTCCAACTTCTTAGGAAGGGGAGCAGAAGTTGTGGCCAAAGATGACTTGGACTGTTCCTTGCTCTGTCCTCACAAGTGATCACTACCAGGGATTTGATCTGTGATTTGACTCATGCAAGTGCCTTATCCACTGTACTATCTTGTAGACATCTGTGTTTGATTATTAGATCAATCCCTGCATTTTCTTTTCTTCCTCGTACCCCATTTTTAATTGAAAAAAAAAGGGGGGGGATGGGCGGAGAGATGGCATGGAGGTAAGGCATGTGCCTTGCATGTAGAAGGATGGTGGTTGGAATCCCGGTATCCCATATGGTCCCCTGAGTCTGCCAGGAGAGATTTCTGAGCATAGAGCCAGGAGTAATCCCTGAGCACGGCCGGGTATGACCCAAAAACAAACAAACAAACAAACATAAACTACCCATGGGGCCAGAGCAGTGTAGGATGTAAGGCGTCTGCATTGCATGCACTAGCTTAAGACAGACTACTGTTCTATACCCTGGTGTCCCATATGGTCCCTCAAGCCACGGACGATTTCTGAGCGTATATCTCCTGGAGTAACCCCTGTGCATATCCGGGTGTGGCCCCAAAACAAACAAACAAAACTACCCAGCCTTAATTAGGGAACCACCTAGGTTTAATTAATATAAGTACCCTGCCCTCAGGTGAATTACCTTTATTCTGTTAACTCTGTCTATAAATAAAAGTGGCAAGGAATGCAAGAAGCTTGACTTCTAAAAGATCTAAAAGACTGTTCAACCTGCTGTTTTTTATGCACCTTCTTGTTGCAGACATCTTGTTAAAAATTTAATGGCTGGCATTCACCACGTGTCAGCACTAGTGTTATTTTAATTCTAGCTAAAAAAGTAATTCAACTTCTCAGGTGAATGCCCTCAAAATTTTCACCTAATTTTTAGTACTTTATTTGGTAATAAAAAACTTGTTTTTTCAAAACTCTAAAACTCTGATTCTTGCAGTTCATTGGCATTAAAGCAAAAATTGATTAATTCAAACCATTAATTTGTATATTAGTACAAAAATTTTTTTTGCAAACACCATTCACTATTTAAATTATAAAACCTACCTCCTCTCCCACTGGGCACATTTATTGCGCATTACCAGTGAAGTAAATTAACATTTTTTACTAAAAATAATTTTTATTGGATAGTAGCTTTTCCCTAGTAACATCAATATGGTTATAAAGGTCTAACATAAGTGTAACTGTTTAAACAGTTATATATATAATAAATATATATAACTTATATATATATAATAAATTTATCTTACTGCATTTCAAACTAATTATTTTTCTATATTGAAATTAATCTAAGTTTTATATAGTAAACTTCTAGTAATTAAGCATATTGTCAACTTCATGTTACAAGTGCTGATAAAATCAAAGCTGTTATAAATTAAATTTACTAATTGCAAATTTTAAGCATCATTTTGTTACTTTGTGCTATCACCAAAATTTAAAGCAAATCAGCCACGTGGCATTTTTCCAGCTTCCTTTTGCTAATACTCTATAGCTACCTTAATTAGCATGTGTATAACAGAAATGCCTTTCTGCAATCTACATTTGCAACACTGCCTTCAGTGGCTGCCCCTAAAAAATTTTTTTCTCCAATCTTGCTAAATATATGTTCTAAAATTTAAATTTTAATTTCAGTCTATCTAAAAATAACATTTTATAGTTAACTTGTATCTAGCAACTACTTTCTGTGTTTGTTTATATGCATATTTAATAACTTAAGTAATAGTTACTTAATGACTAAAATAAACTGGTCATTAGTAAAAAAGTTTATTCAATACTAATCTAACTTATGCCTTATCAACAAAATTCTTAACCTATTACATATAGCAATAAAAATTAACAGTAATATTCAAATGTGTGTTTTCTCCCAGCAAGGCATAAAAGTTTTTTCCTTACACTAGAAGTGTGCCTTCACACAAATGCCAGTAAAATAGTAACTTACATTACTTTTTACATCTTGCTTTGCAGACTAACTTTCCATTTTAATAACAAAAATTTTCCTTCTCTATCCTTTCTATAATTTTCTATAAATGTTCTCTTTTATTTTAATATGTATACAATATAATCAGTTATGTCAATCATGTAGTTTTTCTCAACAAACATTTTCTTAAGTATAGAAATAATTATTTTGGCCCGGGAGATAGCATGGAGGCAAAAGGTCATTGGTTCGAATCCCGGTGCCCCATATGGTCCCCCGTGCCTGCCAGGAGCAATTTCTGAGCATGGAGCCAGGAGTAACCCCTGAGCACTGCCGGGTGTGATCCAAAAACCAAAAAAAAAAAAAAAGAAATAATTATTTTATAATCTTATGTTTAACTAAATTCAACCAAAATTGCTATTATGTCAAAATTGTTGCTTTCTTTCAATTTCCTTATATTTCTAGCCTCTAAATATACCTACCACCACTACTCTATTTACTTGCTTATATTATACATACTTTACCTTGCTTCTTAGTCTGTACTAATTAATATAAAAATTGCTTTACTTAATTTTTTTGTATTCTCATTGTAAATAAACTTCTATCTTCCTAAAGGAACAAGAACACGTGCAACTCTAAGGCAATCTTAATGTTTTAAATCTGATCTGCCCAAAAAATTACTCTAACCAATTTAATCTTTTCCAGGAATTAAGACTGCTACATCATACCAGTCAATTGCATCCCTTTGCAACAAAATAACATAAAAATTTTCCTTTCGTCCTTTCTTATAGGCAAAAAATACAGCTCCTTTACCATCCTAATAACAAAAATAATACAGTTTTTCTCCGTCTCACCTCTTTTTCTATAACAATCTTTTATTTTATAGAACTTCTGCAACATAAATCCTGAAGGGAAGCATATAGCGCCCTCTAAAAAATAATTAAAAGCTATTTAATTTCACTACAGGTCTAAAAACAGTACCTCTGGAACCCAATCACAAGTAAACAATCACCATGCTTTCCACTAATTTTTTTAAATTGCTTTTATTTTTATTTATTATTATTATTATTATTATTATTATTATTATTATTATTATTATTATATTTGGTTGTTGGGCCACATCCAGTGATGCTCAGGGGTTACTCCTGGCTATTTGCTCAGAAGTTGCTCCTGGCAGGCACGGGGGACCATATGGGGAACCAGGGGATCGAACCGCGGTCTGTCCTTACCTGCAGCACCACCGCCTGGCCCCCCAACTTTCCACTAATTTTTAACTTAAGTTTTCCAGTTTTCTTCAAAAGAAATTCGCAGGAACTACTGAACACTGGCTGCCTGAGAAATCAAGTCTCCCTCTGCAAAAACTGACAGGCTGCTGACCTCTTCCCAACTCTTCTGCCAAACTTCAGCTGTTCACTAACCCCCACTGACTTCTACAAAAATCTGCATAGTTGTCAACAAACAAGATTTCCATGGCTGCTGTACCCGAAAACACCCTGCTCGCCTGCCTGGAAGCAGATGACATCACAGCCTCAGAATAAATAAAAATTGAACTCAAAACAAACTCACAAACTCTACAACAAAATACCACCTTTTATTCTTCTAAGTATATGTTCCATGATTAGCCTACCTTCTTTAAAGCAGCAACAAACATACTTTATTATCATTGCAATTTAGAAAAAAAAATTTTTGTATATTGTGCTTATAGTTATAATCAGCATACCAGCAATTCTCCTTCCAGCTATTTGCCACAAAATTTGTTTATGTATGATTATGGTTTACTTCTGCTTGCATTCTCCTCTAATTCTAATTTTTTCTATGCTCCTCTAACTGTAACTTCTCTATGCTTCTGCAAAAGCAAAATAATTTAGCATTACTCTATTTTTTCTTCTTACTATCCTCTCACTTATAGTATTAATACCTTATTTGATTTTTATTCCTCAGTGTTAGTATACATTCTCAATTTTTATAGTATTACAGTAACCAGCCTATATTTTAATTCCCATAAAACAGTACATACTTACTCCATTTAGCTAAGTATATTCTTTGCTTCTGAATCCTACCTTACTAGGACCAGATTCACAGTTTTTTTATTTTTCATACTGTTTTTCTTTCTTTGAAAGCTAAAACATAGCATACGTAAGACGCTTTGCCTTGCATGCAAAACAGTAATTCGTACTCTCCCCCCAATAAAATAAAATAAAATAAAATAAAGGGTGAATTGTCACACCCCACTTAAGAAAAGCAGACACCAGAAGTGCTCCCTAGCCTTCCCAGGTGCACTGCACTTCTAAATAGGAATTTTGCCTAAAAGGCCTGCCTAAGAGAAGTCAATCAGTTGACCCTTTTGCGTGGAGTGTTTTGCATCAATTCTACCTGGTTGTGACTCTATCTCTCTTTATTTTTGACCATTAGAAATCAGACCTCAGTATTTCTCCTTTTAACAAAGGAGGACAGTATCAAAATCCCGTCAAAAGTTCTTTCACTGACCAGTTCTCTCTGATCTGTGCCACCCTGGCGCCAAGATTATTGTTTTTCCCAAAACTCAGCTCAGGATGAAAGCAATTTTCAGTTTTTCCCCAAAACTCTAAAACATTTTCTCTCTTCCCTGAAAATTATTAGTTTGCTTACTCAAAGAATTTCCCACTTCCCTGAAAATTATCTAGCTCCCTCTACTTTACCCAAAACAAAAACCAACCCACAACAAACTCCTTTTCACCCTCAGTATTAGTTCTTTAATTATGTAGATTTTAGCTAGCCTTTTCCATTGTGCTCCTCCAACCAGTTCCCATCTCCTTTGATCCCCCAAGAAAATTATTCTGCATTCCAGAGTCAACTTTAAAAGTCACTCAGCAAAATCAATAAAATTGTCTTCGTCTCCATAGATGCAAGTCCCCATACATTGTGTGTGGTAATTCATTTTTCTACAATAATATTTCCTTTCTTCGGTCTACTCGTGTCCCACTCTCTCCCATGAAAGGCCTCCGAACCCACTAAGACACTGTTTAGAGACGCAAGACGTCTGCAACACCTTCTCCCATGATTCCCTCTGGTTTCTTGTGTGATGTCTCTGCAGCTGATCCTTCCTTCCTGAGTTAGCATGAACATGAACATGGTGAATACTGAGAACTGCAAACTGCCAGTAGCAGTCCCTGGGAAACAAGAAATCAGTCATCCCACACTATCTATCTCCCTTCTTTAAGTTTCTTAAGATTAAAGTTGTATTTTTAAAAATCCCTTCTAGGGACCTGAGTGATACACATCAAGTGGTGACCTGGGTCCAATCCCCAACATCTCATATTGTCCACGGAGCCTGCCATGGTAATTCCTGAGCACAGAACCAGGAGTAACCCCTGAGCACTGCTGAGTGTGGGTCAAGTAAACAAACAAAATTCTTTCTATATTAAAAAGTATATAATGGGGGCCAGTGAGATAGCATGGAGGTAAGGTGTTTGCCTTCCATGCAGAAGGACAGTGGTTTGAATCCCGGTATCCCATATGGTCCCCCGTGCCTGCCAGGGGCGATTTCTGAGCATAGAGCCCTGAATAAGCCCTGAGCGTGCTGGGTGTGACCCAACCCCCCCCCCAAAAGTATATAATGCTATTTCCTCCAAATAGGTTTTTCCTAAACCTCAGAGGTTTGTTTGATATAAATTCTCCTAGTATTAATTATTGTAATTTCATCCTTAATGTTTTTCACACTAAAAGTACTTTTTGAGGGCTGGAGTGATAGCACAGTGGGTAGGCATTTGCCTTGTACACAACCAATCCTGGTTTGATCTCCAGCATTCCATATGGTCCTCTGAACCTAACAGGAGTAATTTCTGAGCTCGGAGCCAGGAGTAACCCCTGAACACCACTGGATGTGGCCCCCAAATGAAAAGCAAAAAAAATAATAAATATTCCCCACCTTTATTTTTAAAAAAGTACTTTTTTTTTTTGAAAGTGCTCCCTAGTTTCTAAGTGTTTTAGCATGGGTTAAAGCAGACTATGTAGCCTTATTGAATTCTGATTAGAGCACACTAGTTCTGAAAGCTCTTTCATAATTTTTTCTAAATTTTCTTCATTATCATGTACCACATTGAATGTTATAAATTTGATATATTTTATTTATTTTTTTGGTTTTGGGGTCACACCCAGCAGCACTCAGGGATTACTCTTGGCTCTATGCTCAGAAATCGATCCTGGCAGGCTCAGGGTACCATATGAGATGCCAGGATTCGAGCCACCGTCCTTCTGCATGTAAAGCAAACTCCCTACCTCCATGCTATCTCTCCGGCTCCAAGTTTGATATACTTTAAAGGGCAAATAATATAAGGAAACTTTTCTCTGTTGGATACAAATTTCACCCAAAATGTGATTGGTTCTATTTATTCTTCTAACATAGTTAAACCTTATAAATTGAGAAACACATTTAAATGCACTTAAATTTGTGTTTAACCAAATTGGGGGGCACATCCAGCAATACTCAGGGGTCATACCTGTAAGTGCTCTAAGACTATTTCTGATACCTAGATTCAAATCATTTTCATGGTTGCAACCATATGCAAAGCAAGTTCCTTTGTATTATCTCTCCATCTGTATCAAATTTTTTACATTTGTATAGACTTTTACTTCATATATTTTTAGTCTGTATATATAGTCTGTATATATAAATGAACCTTATTTTATGTAAACAATACAAGGTAATTTTAAGAATGCATTTGTTTGGGACCAGAGAGATAGTATGGAGGTAGGGTGCTTGTCTTGCATGCAGAAGGATGATGGTTTGAATCCCATATGGTCCCCTGAGCCTGCCAGGAGCGATTTCTGAGCATAGAGCCAGGAGTAACCCCTAAGTGCTGCCAGTGTGTCCCAACCGCCCCCCCCCACAAATGCATTAGACTCTGCATCAGTGTGAGAGCACAGCGAAGCGGTAGGGCATTTGCCTTGCACTTGGCCAACCCAGGATGAATTGCGGTTAGATTCTAGCATCCCATATGGTCCTCCAAGTCTGTCAGGAGTATTTCTGAGTGCAAAGTCAGGAGTAATCCCTGAGCACCACCAGTTGTGACCACCCCCAAATAGAATGCATTAGTTTCTTAGAAAATGGAAATAAAAATTGTAATAATTAATCATATCAGCATACAGCCTCTTAATGAGTATGCAAAATAACTGACAGACAATACACAGTCTTGCCATTAAATTTCTCTTGATGGGGCCTGGGAGATAGCATGGAGGTAAGGCATTTGCCTTTCATGCAAAAGGTCATCGGTTCGAATCCCGGTGCCCCATATGGTCCCCCGTGCCTGCCAGGAGCAATTTCTGAGCATGGAGCCAGGAGTAACCCCTGAGCACTGCCGGGTGTGACCCAAAAACCAAAAAAAAAAAAAATTTCTCTTGATGAAAATGAAGCTGAACTCTGACAATTTGTATCTTCCTCGTTGAAGGGTGTATTTAGTAGAACTGCTCTAGGAAAAAAGTAGACTTTCTAAAGCCCCAATTAGCAATTTCATCCAATGTCTGCCTCAGATGAAAATGTATGTGTACACAAATGTTTATTATAAAGTACACACGGAAATATTCATTGCAGCAATGTTCAAAATATTCTCAAATTGGAAAGCAAAAGTTCTGTCAGTGTTTAAATAAGTAACTATTGGTATTGGATAATCCATAGTGTCATCTTCCTTCCATCACGTTCCAGTGTCCACCACCAAATATCATATCCTTCTATCCACTCTCACATTAATATGCTTCCTAGTTCTCAGTTTCTGTTGTTTTTGAGGATTTGTTGTATTAGGGAAATAATTCACTGTAACTCTTCTGACTAACTTCCATCAGCATAATATTCTGCAGATTCATTCATGTAACTGCATATTTCACAATTGTATCATTTCTTAAAGTCAAGTAATATTCCATTGCATATAGGTACCAGTTTCTCTATCCAGTCATCAGTTCTTGGGCAATTGATTGTTTCCAGAATTTGGTTATTGTGAATAGTACTGCAGTGACACACATATGAATGTAATTATTTTCTGAAGAGAGTTTTGGAGTTCCTGGATTAAATGTCAAGAAGTAGAATTGGGGGCAGGAACGACAGCATAGTGGTAGGACATTTGCCTTGCATGCGGCCAACCTGGGACAGAATTGGGTTCGATTCTCAGCATTCTATAAGGTCCCTTGAGCCTGCCAGTAGTGATTTTTGAGCACAGAGACAGGAGTAACCCCTGAGTGCTGCCTGGTGTGGCCGGACTAAGAAAAACCAAGAAGTAGAATTTTGGGATTATACAATAGATCAATTCCTAGTTATTTTTCGAGATGTATCTATATTGTTTTCATGTGCCTTTTTCTTTGAAGAGTTTCTATTTATCACTTCACCCCATTTTTGATTAATTTGGTTGTATTTTTCGTGTTTAGTTCAAGTGATAATAATGCTAGGATTCAAAAAATAAAGAGATTGATCTCTGAGGCCAATAAAGGTGCAGGGAAAGGAAACATTAGGGCTTGTAGATTCAGGTGCAGATATTTATTGCATTGCAAGGAAGAACTGGCCCTCTGAATGGCCCATTAAACATACCTCCTCATCACTAATGGGCCTAGGATTAGCAAATAATGTGGTTAAAAATACAAACATTTTAACCTGGGGGTGATGGCGAGGAAAAAGGGCAATTTCAGCCTTATGTTCTGTCCGTACTACCTATGGAGAAAAGATATTCAGGAAGAGATGGAATTGACCTTTGTTAAGACTAAACATTTAAAAGGCAAGCACATTTCAAACAATTAAAATTTTTTCTAGGGACCACAGTTCAGTACTACGCAGATAAAATACTTGGAAATTAGATGAGCCTGTTTGGGTAGAACAGTGGCTCTTATCTATGGAAAAATTACAGGCTGGTGAGCAACTAGTCAAAAACAATTAAATTTGGGACATTTAGAGGAAATTACAAGCCCATGAAACACCCCGATTTTTGCTATTAAGAACAAATCGGGACTCTGCCCAACTGTGCTCTGCTGGGGGAACTGTGGACTGAGGGGAGTCTTTTTCTGTGCTGCTGTCTTTTCTGAATTCTTGGAGCTCTCCCCAAAGACCAGAGCCCTGGGAAGTGAATCCAGATGTCGCTGCATGCTGGGGCTGCCAACTGGCTAATGAGTGAGTAAGAACCGGCTGGCTGAGGAGATTCCCAATTGGAGAGCTGGTTGCTCCACCTACGGGAGACTCCGCCCTACTGCGCTCTGCTGGGGGAACTGTGGACTGACGGGAGTCTTTTTCTCTGCTGCTGTCTTTTCTGAATTCTTGGAGCCCCAGAAGAGCGCGGCCGTGAAGCGAAGCGGAGCAGCTGCACACTCTTTCTAACCAAGAAACCCCATCACAACATGTAGGAAAAACCATACTACTGGTGTGACAATGCGGAAAGTTCGTAGGCAAACACTATGCACCGAGAATGAGGATGATGGTTTGGATGACCTTAAAAATCACAACCCTCTGTTTAACCTCTCAGATAAGGAACTTAAAATAGAAATATGGAATATATTTGTAAAACTCCAAGAAAGCATAGATCGAACAGAACAGAACACAAAGACAGAACTCAGAAAACTCCAAACTGAAATAGCAGTTCTGAAAAACACGGTAGCTCAACTGAAAACCTCAGTGGATGCCCTTGACACCAGGGTATCAGCAGCTGAAGAGAGAATCAGAGTACTGGAAGATGTGATGCACAAAACTCAACACAGCAGAAGAAATGGGAAAAGAAACTTATGACAATAATCGGGCAATGGAAAAAGTACTCAAGGAATGTGAACAGATGAAAATTGAAGTCTTTGATAGACCCAAAAGAAACAACATAAGAATCATTGGAGTTCCAGAGACCCAAGTAGAAGATCACCAGGAAGAATCAACTGTCAAAGACATCATCAAAGAGACAATACCAGAATTAATGACTACATGCAATCAAATCCTGCATGTCCGAAGAGTACCAGCCAAAAGAGACACAAAGAAAAACACCCCCAGACACATCATCGTTACAATGACAAATCCTACAGATAGAGATAGAACACTGAATGCAGCAAGATCAAAAAGGGAAATTATATTCAAAGGAGCATACCTGAGAGTTACAGCAGACATGTCACAAGAAACTCTCAAGGCCAGAAGACAGTGGTGGGATATTGTGACAAGACTGAAAAAAATGAATACTTCACCGAGAATATTGCACCCAGCCTGACTCACATTCAGGTTTGAAGGAAGTATACATAGCTTGATGGATAAACAGCAGCTTAAAAACTTCACCGAAGATTACCCAGCCTTAAAGGAAAAACTGACAGGTCTACTCTAAGACAAGAGAGACCAACAAACACAGCACACTTCTCTACAAAGATGACATCAAACCCTATAACAATCATCTCCCTCAATGTTAATGGACTTAATTCACCAATTAAAAGACACAGAATGGCAAAGTGGGTCAAAAAGTTAAAACCAACCTTCTGCTGCCTGCATGAAACCAATTTGAATAGGCAGAGCAAACATAGACTCAGGATCAAGGGCTGGAAGAAGGCCATAGAAGCGAACAATACCTTCAAAAAAGCTGGGGTGGCCATATTAATATCTGATGATGCCAACTTTATACTCAGAAAAGTGGTAAGGGACAAAGATGGTCATTATGTTCTAATTAAGGGATATGTGCAACAGGAAGAAATCAGACTATTAAACATATATACACCCAATGAGAGACCAGCAAATTATTTAATACAGTTACTGACAAATTTGAAAGAAGAAATCAATGATAACACAATAATTATGAGAGACCTTAACACGGCCCTATCAACTCTTGATAGGACAACCAGAATGAAACCAAAAAAAAAAAAAAAACATACTGGTCCTGAAAGGAGAAATGGAAGAAAGAGGACTAGTAGATGTTTATAGGACACTTCATCCTAAAAAAACCTGGATACACATTCTTCTCCAATGTACATGGGTCATTCTCCAGGATAGACTATATGCTGACACAAAACATACCTCCATAAAATCAAGGAGATAGAAATCTTGCAAGCTACCTTTGCCGACCACAAGGCTCTGAAATTAGATGTGAACTACAAAGCCACACAGAAGAAAAATATTATGAGCTAGAAATTAAACATCATGCTACTGAACAGCCAGTGGGTCTGAGATCAAATCAAAAAGGAAATCAAAACTTTCCTGGAAACAAATGATAATGAAGACACCACTACCCAGAATCTATGGGACACAGCAAAAGCGGTCCTGAGAGGAAAATTTATAGCTCTACAAGCACACATCAGGAAGGAAAAAGGGGCTTACCTGAATAACCTAATGACACAGCTCAAAAGGTTAGAAAATGACCAACAAAAGGAATAAAAAATAGGGAGACAGAAGGAAAATACAAAGCTGAGAGCAGAACTCAATGAAGTGGAAAACCGAAAACCAATCCGAAAGATTAACGAAAGCAGAAGTTGGTTCTTTGAAAAAATAAACAAGATTGATAGGCCATTGGCAAAACTCACAAAGAAAAAGAGAGAGAGAGAAATCTGATAACACGTATTAGAAATGAAAAGGGGGAGATCACGACAGATACTGTAGAGATCCAAAGGGTAATCAGAAAGTACTTCGAAAAATTTTATGCTACTAAATATGAGAACGTGGAAGAAATGGAAAAATTCTTGGACGCATATAACCTTCCACATTTAAATAAGGAGGTGGTAGATTATCTAAACGGCCCCATCATCACTGAGGAAATTGAAATTGTAATCAAACATCTGCCCAAAAAGAAAAGTCCAGGCCCAGATGGATTTCCTAATGAATTTTTTCAAATCTTTCAAGAGGAGCTACTACCAATCCTAGCCAGGTTGTTTCATGAAATTGAAAAAACGGGAATACTCCCAAACAGCTTTTATGAAGCTAACATCATCTTGATACCAAAACCGGATAGAGATGCTGCCAAAAAAGAAAATTACAGACCAATATCCCTGATGA
>PVKC010030615.1:0-14760 GCA_004027635.1 Crocidura indochinensis
CCCCCCATTCCTCTTTTAAAGGAGAGTTTATTTGTTAAATCAGAATGTTTACAGTTAGATACATACAAAAATAATTTTTTTTAAATTCAAGGAATAGGAAGAGTTAAGTGTAGGTATAGTAAATATTGTTTTAATGATATACATGCTGTAATAAGTGAAGGATTCATATTGTAAATGAAAGAGCAACATCTAAGGTGGGAAGTTGCTCCAAAAGCCAATAGAACACATAAAAGTAATCCTGAAAACAAAATGATTGTAAAAAAGTAAAAGTAAAATATAGACAAATAGGAAATAAATATCTAATTTAATGAAAAAATATCAATATTTATATTAAGTATAAATACTACAATTAGACATTAGAGTATATTAGACTGAATATTAATGTTTTCTATAACTAGAGTTTTATTGTGTTAGCTCACCTTGTTAAACATTTTGAAAGGCCTATTGTGTCTGTATTTTCTTCAATGCTAGTTAAGTTTCTTTATTGTTAGGACCAGATATAGGTATGATGAAAGGCTTTAGTTATCCTTAATGTACCCATATTATCAATATCAGAGAAAGTTTAACAGGTAAAGGTACTAACCTCTCCCTGGTTCTACTTGCTTCATATCTTATTTTCTTTAGTGCCTACATGTCAGCAGGTGTTGTGCCTCCAAGTTAGAAGGTGTTGTGTCATAGATAAACAGTGTTGGAGATTTGGTCATCTCAGTGCCCTGTCCCTTCTAATTATAACTATGAAATCAGCAATATAGTATTTTTTATGTTTTAATAATTAGTTTTGTACAGATTTAATGCAATTGTTCTAAGGATACCCATGACGTTCTTCAAAAAAATTGGATCAAACACTCCGGAAATTTATTTGGAACAATAAACATACATGATTAGCTAGAGCATTCCTTAGGAAAAAGAATATGGAGGCATCACTTTCCCCAATTTTAAATCGTACTACAAAGCAGCAGTAGTCATTAAAACAGCATGGTATTGGAATAAAGACAGACCCTCAGATCAATGCTGTAGACTTGAGTATTCAGAAAATGTTTCCCAGGCATACAATCAATCTTTAATCAAGCTCAGAAATCATTCTTGGCTTAGGGGACCATATGGAACGTCAGGGATGGAACCAAGGTCTGTCATGGATTAGCCTCGTGCACGACAAATGCCCTACTGCTGCGCTAACACTCTGGCCCACAATCAATTAATTTTTGATAAAGGCACAAGAAATGCAAAATGGATCAAAGAAAGTTTCTTCAAAAAGTAGTGTTGGCATAACTGGTCAGCCAGATACAAAAAAAAAAGTGAACTCAGACCTCCATCTTACGCCATGGACGAAGATCAAATCCAAATGTATTAAAGGCCTGTATATCAGACCCGAAACCATAAGGTATATATAACAACATAGATAAAACACTCTATAACATTTATACTAAAGCTATCTTCAAGAAGAAAACAGCATTCTCCAAACAAATGGAAGCAGAGACAAACCAATGAGACTATATTAAGCTGAGAAGCTTCTCCACCTCAAAGGAAATAGTGCCTAGGATGCAAAAACCACCTACAGAATGGGAGAGACTATTCACCCAATACCCATCAGAGAAAGGGCTAATATTGAAAATATACAAGGTACTGAGAGAATTTAACAAGAAAAAAAAATAACCCATCCAAAATGGAAAGAATAAATGAAGAGGCACGTTCTCAGAGAAGAAATATAGATGGCCAAAAAGCACATGGAAAAAAACGCTCCACATCACTAATCATCAGGGAGATGCAAATCAAATAAACAATGAAGTACCATCTCACACCACAGAGACTGGTACACATTGCAAAGAGCAAGAACAGTCAGTGTTGGCGGGGTTGTTGGGAGAAAGGAACTCTCATTCTTTTGTTGGTGGGAATTCTTCAAAAAACTAAAAATTGAGCTCCCATATGATCCAGCTATCCCACTCCTAACGCTATACCCTAGGACCTTGATGGTGAACCTGTGGCAATCGAAGGCCTTGCAGCTGGCATGCAGGAAGGTCTGCAATTAATAAATTTATAAAATTTATAAATAGTTTTTAGATACTAAAATCTTGTAATTAAGGTTTAACTGACATGCTGGCACATTGAGGAAATTCTTTGGTTTTGTGGGGCAGTTTAGGCACTTGGGCTCAAAAAGGTTAGCCATCATTGCCCTAGAAAACAAAAACTCAATCCAAAGTGCCTTCTGTATACCTATATTCATTGCAGCACTATTGACAATAGCCAGAATTTGGAAAAAACCCAGATGCCTGACAACATGTTGAGTGGCTACAGAAACTGTGGTACATATGCTCAATGGAATATTATGCATCCAAAAGGAAAAATGAAGTTTTAACATTTTCCTATACACAGATGGACATGGAAACTATTATGCTGAGTGAAATAAGTCAGGGAGACATATTGACAGAAGAATCTCACTCATTTATGGAATTTAAGAAAAATAAAAGAAATTTTTGTAATAATACATAGAGATAGGGGCCAGAGCTATAGCACAGCGGTAGGGCATTTGCCTTGCACGCAGTCAATCCTGGACAGACCTTGGCACGATCCCTGACATCCCATATGGTCCCCCAAGCCAGGGGCGATTTCTGAGTGCATAGCCAGGATTAACTCATGAGTGCCACAGGGTGTAGCCCAAAAAAGGAAAAAAAATACACAGAGACAATAGAGATGAGGGTTGGAAGGACCGGCCCATGGTATGAAGCTTACCATGAGTGGTGAGTGTAGTTAGAAAAATAACTACACTAACAACTATCATGACAATGGTAGTGAGAGAAGTACCATGCCTGTCTTAAATACAGGCGGGAGTTGGGGAGGATGGATATAGGGGGCATTAGATTGCACTGATGAATAGGGTGTCCTTTTTTATAACTGAAACCCAACTACAAATTTGTTTGTAATCATGGTACCTTAATAAAGATATTAAAAAATAAAATTAGCGGGGCCCGGGAGATAGCATGGAGGTAAGGCGTTTACCTTTCATGCAAAATGTCATCGGTTCGAATCCTGGTGCCCCATATGGTCCCCCGTGCCTGCCAGGAGCAATTTCTTAGCATGGAGCCAGGAGTAACCCCTGAGCACTGCCGGGTGTGACCCCCCCCCAAATAAAATAAAATTAGCTTATTTTAATATTATGGTTTACAAGATTGTTCATAATATGGTCCCCCCACCAGTTACAAAGTTGTTCATAATTGAGTTTCAGTTATACCCTTTATAATACCCTTCACCTGTTCACATTTCCCCCACCAGTGTCTCCAATTTCTTTCCCACCCTCTTCCTTGCTTTCTCTCCTGCCTGTTTCTTTAATAAATATTTTCTTCTCTCTCTTTCTCTCTCCTTTCTCTCCCTCCCTCTCTCTCTCTCTCTCTCTCTCTCTCTCTCTCTCTCTCTCTCCTTTTAGACACTGTGGTGGCTTGCAATACTCTTACTTAAGGAGTATCATACATATCACTTTATCTCCTTTCAGCACCAAGTTCTTGTCCAGAGTGATCATTCCCAACTATCAATGCCATAGTGGTCCCTTCTCTGTCCTAACTGTACTCACATGCTCTGGTCATCTCTTCCTCATCTTGATCGTCTCTAGTAATTATTACCATACTGTCCTTTTTGGTAAGCTTCTACCATAGATTGTTCATCTCTCCTTCATGTTGATTGTCTCTGGTAATTACTTCCATACTGTCCTTCATTTTAAATCCCACAAATGAGAGCAATCATTCTATGTCTGTCACTCTCTCTGACTCATTTTGTTCAGCATAATATTTTCTATCTCCATCTATATCTATAAGCAAATTTCATTTTTCCTGACAGTTGTATATTATCCCATTGTGTAGATGTACCACAGTTTCTTTAGGCATTTATCTGTTCTTGGGCACTTGGTTTATTTTCAGGTTCAAATTGTCGTGGGTAGTACTACAGTGAACATAGGAATGCAGATAGCTTTTTTTTGTTGTTTTTGTTTTGTTTTGTTTTTAGGGTACCAGCAATGCATTTCTATTTCTCCCTGAGGACTTGAGTTTTGTTTTAAAGGTAGTCATTTTTGCACTAGTATCACATTTTGTTGCCTTTCACCAAGTGGTTCATTTTTTAAATTAGAATTAATGGGAAAGAATCTGATGAAATCTTAATTGATTCTTTCTATTCTATTCCATTCCCCAGAACATGCTATACCATATTTGAGTTTTGATATGATACCAAGTGTTGAATTTTATAGTCTTGAATGTTGTACAATCTTTATATTCTTTTTAAAGTTTTTGTGCCTTGTTCTATTTAGCAACTATTTGTAGCTATGTTTGATAATTTAAAGACTAGCTTTTAGGTTCATTTTGGATAGCTATTAAGTATTCATTATTCTTAGGCTGTTTAAAGCCTTTAAACTTAAGCCTTCTTCTATAGTGTGGCCCTTTGGGTTTCTACTGAAAGCTCTGTTTTATAACTAGTCATTTTTCTTCAGGCTGAATTGAACATAATGATTCCTGACCCTGTATAAACTCCTGGAATTGTTCAACATACATCCTTTCATTAACTATTCTTCCTTAGACCATATCTTTTTATTTATTTATTTATTTATTTGGTTTCTGAGTTACTCCTGACTCTACGCTCAGAAATCGCTCCTGGCAGGCTCGGGGGACCATATGGAATGCCACGATTCGAACCATGTCCTTCTGCATGCTATCTCTCCAGCCCCTATACCATATCTTTTAATTATATTCTGAGCATGACCTTTATAGAATTTGATCAAAGACCAAATGGATCCATCTGTGTGTGTGTGTGTGTGTGTGTGTTACTTTTAGAAGTCGTTTTTCACTTCTATTTTCTTCTTTCAGGAACTGTAGTCTACAGAATTTAGCTTGTTAAATCTCTGTAAAATTTGATATTGGTGTCTGATCTGTTATTTTTGCATTTATAGAGATTTCTGTTACAAATGCAGATACATTTGTAAATATATACATGAATATAAATACATAAACAGTGTATATAAAATAATATCTTCTAATATAAATATTCACTTTTTTAGGAATTCACTTTTTTTTTTACTTTTATAGTACTATTCATATTTTTTCATTATCTTTTAATGGTTTGTTGTTTTTTTTTTTTTCTGTTTTGGGGGCCAAAACCAGCAGTACTCAGAAATTACTTTTGTCAGTGCTTGGGGACCATATGGGATTCCAGGGAATGACCTTAGATTAGCCACATGCAAGTTAAATTCCCTACCCACTGTTCTATTGCTCCAGCCCCTTAACTTTTTTTCATTCTCTTCACTCTTGATAAAGTTTACATTTTTATATTTTGCCAACTTCATGTAATGCTAATATCAATACAGAATCTTAAAAAACACTTTACTTATGACAGGGAAGACATGATAATTACAAGATCCAAGTACAGAAATGTATGTATGTATATTTAGGAGTAGTCCCTGTGTACCACCTTATATGACTCCAAACTTAAAACAAACTAAAAGAAATCCAACACCATTAAAACAAATTTAGAAAAAATTATCATCATGGCATAGCACCATTAGGTATAATTTCTGTTTATGTAGATATATAATTTATAGAAAATAAAATTTTATTGTAAGTTACATTTATAAAGCCAGTGCGTCTTTTGTATTTGAATTTTTTGTTGATATTACTCTGCTGAAATTTAGCCTAGCCAGGGCTTTTTCGGGTATCTGCATAGTTGTGCCTCTTACCCTGTCCTCTTCCAACTTTCCTCAAGCATCTTGTTCGAAAATATAACTCTTATTCTCACAAGACAAGGATCCTGGTAGAATCAGAGATTGAGTCCAGTTAAAGTTCTTAGTAGCATTAATTTTTTTCACATTCACAGAAAAAATAATAAGACTTGGAAATATTTTTTAGTAACATTGCTTATTTTTAAGTTTTCATTTGATGAATTAAGTAAAATGGAAACTTAAAAAGTGACAGAACTTTTAAAGAAAAGACAGTAGATTTTTTGAATGAGAGATTAAAAGACAAATAGTATTTCCTTCCTGTTAAGAATGAATTTGTTTTGTGTTTAACTCAAATATAAAATAAAAGAAATTAATCTAAACCTGCAATGACTGATCACTTGCATTTTTATGTAACAGAATAAACATGATTCTACTGATGAAAATTGTTGTTCTGTGTGGCACATGAATGTGGAAGCCCTTCCAGAATGGATAAACTGCTTAATACAAAAGGTAAGTTACCTAGTTTAAAATGTAATAAGAGGGGCCGGGCGGTGGCGCTGAAGGTAAGGTGCCTGCCTTACCGCGCTAGCCTTGGACGGACTGCGGTTCGATCCCCGTGCCCCATATGGTCCCCCAGGCCAGGGGCGACTTCTGAGCGCATAGCCAGGAGTAACCCCTGAGCGTCACTGGGTGTGACCCAAAAACCAAAAAAAAAAAAAATGTAATAAGAAATATATTAGCTTCAGAATGCTTTTGTTTTAATTTTATAACAATTTTTTTTCTCTGATGTTGTATCAAGAGATGTGAAACACTGAAAACTTTTACACTGATTACAGGCTTCTTAGCTATTGCTACAGCAAACCAGGTACTTTACCTACCTCGTACATCATGAGTTTGAATCTCTCCCTAGGGAATATCATCTTTTCTCTAAATACTGTAGATCTTTTCTTTCATTAAGACTTTGCAGGCCCAACCTATCAACTCTCTTTCTTGCTCTTATTACCTATTATGGTTCTTAATCCCTTTCTGTTTTATTTACCTGTCTTTACACATAAACAATAATCAATATATTGTACTTGTAAATATATATTTATATGAAATATTAAATATACATGGATATACAATGATATATATCTACTCACCCCACATAATTACATATGGCTTAATTATATTTTAATTGTGTTTTTCTCTATGAGGATATAAAGTCAGTCAAGTAGAGAATTCCTACTAACCCCCCCATTTTATTGAGATAATGTGATTTGCAATATTGTTAATAATACTTCATAAGTATGGGTATTCATTATCATATTTATGAGAATAAACAGGGTTTTTTTTCTATTATTATTGCTAGCACCTACAACAGTGCTTAAAATAGTAAGTGGAATATCATGTAGATATTGTTCATCTATTCATGTACATATGAAGTAAACTGGATAACTAATAACTTACTGGTTGTGCCATATATAATGGTGAAGAGTTAGAACAGTGAGTAGGGTTTTTGCCTTACACATGGGCAACCCATATCCCTAGCACCACCACACATGATTCCTAAGCACTGCCAGAAGTAATCCTTCAGTGCAGAGCCAGGAGTAAGCCCTGAGCATTGCTGGATGTGGCCCCCTAAACCAAAAAAAGCCTTGTTTTCAAGGATTCTGTATAAAATATTATGAGTAAGTACTTACCATGTTTATGTGCTATCATTATATTTTTCAGGATTTAAAACACCCAAGTCTTAGGAAGTATAAGTAATGTTATACTAAAAAAATTCACTTTTTTCCACTGACTGGCTTACTTTTCTTGTTGTTAAAAATAACATTTGATAGATATTCTGTCCATCCACTCACACAGTGCTGTGATTTCCTGGGAAAATGCCAGCGTGCTGCTTGTAAGTGTATGGTACTTTACAAAATGTATTAAAACCCTGCAGCCATTCTACTATCACTTGTAAAAAGATGGTTTTTAAGAAAGTTCACTGTTCCTTTGTACTTTGAATATAGAAAATACACTGTGATATATGTAACCAATATCGTTTTGCTGTATGTACAAAGGCAAAAAGAGCTTTATTCTGTTGGTTGAGTAAAGTACCCTCCCACAGTGTTTGGTATGCAAGAAGTGTATCAAAACAGACACTTTTCTGTGAGATTTTACTTGCAAATTAAGCTCTGTAGACTGATTTGCTTCCTGGTTTCATACTGTATTTTTCTTTTCATTAGTTCACACTATATTCATATTTAACCTACTGTCAAATGTAAAGGGTGTCTTTGTATAATTTTTAGTAGTATTACTTTAAATAGGCTTGTGCATTATTTCACTATCCTAGAACTTTGGAGTTGCTTATCTCTTTTAGAAGTCTTATTTCCATTCTCTGTTCTGTCTACTAATTAGAAACAGAAAGCTAGCTTTTCTGTGGCCTTAAAAAATTACATTTATCTGACTTAAAATTCTTTTGGATTACTTTATAATAAAGCATTGTCTATTATTTTTTTTTTATTACCTGTAGGCCCAATGGACAGTTGGAAAACTGAATTGCCCTTTCTGTGGGGCCCACTTAGGGGGCTTTAATTTTGTCAGCACTCCAAAATGTTCCTGTGGCCAGCTTGCAGCTGTACATCTCTCCAAGAGGCGGACCGATTATCAGCTCACACGGGCAGGGCAACTAATGAGCCCATCGCTGAAATACTTGTCACATCCTGGAGTTCAGTCCCGTTGTGACAAGAAAACTCTGCTTACAGTTGCTGCCTCCAGTAATAGAAATCACGGGCTTTTGAACATGGCCCTAAATAATAATGGCCCTGGAAGATTAACAGAAGCACTCTGTCTGGAGGTACGATCAACATATTTTGAGATGAAGAACGAAAACCTGCTGTTCAAAGCATCAAATCCAAAATACCAGCTTTTTGTTCCCCAGCTTGTGACTGGCAGATGCACTACAAGAGCTTTTCACAGAAAATCACATAGTTTGGATCTGAACATCAGTGAGAAACTGACTTTATTACCTACTTTGTATGAATTACATAGTAAAACCACTGCCTACCCTAGGCTAAATGAAACACAGCCTATTGACCTTTCAGGCTTGCCTTTACAATCGAATACTAAAAATGGCTATTCCTGTCAGATTTCATCCAGTTTTGATCCTAACATGCTGCTACAAAGATTTTCAGTGGCTCCCTGTGAAACCCAGACACAAAGAGGGGAATTTCAGTGTGGTCTAGAAGCTTCTACAGTGTATTCTGACCATACCAGTTCTAACAGCCTGACTTTCCTGATGGACCTACCCTCAGCTAGCAGAAGTATGCTGGAGGCCTCAGACCCAGAAGAACACCTCTCCCCTTTGGACTTTCTGCACTCAGGCAGTTTTGCACTGGGTGCCATTAACCAGAGGCTTAATAAGAGAGAAAGGAGCAAGTTAAAGAATCTGAGAAGGAAACAACGAAGGCATGAGAGATGGATGCAAAAGCAGGTAACTTAAAAGAATTGATAACTAATAATTATATATTATGAATGTTGGTATTATATACTGGAATAAGACAGTATTAAATATGTGATTATAAAAAGTTATTCATAATTTTTAAAATATTTCTTTTTAGGTGAAGTTAATCATTAAACTTATACTTGGCATGTATAAATAACCTCGACTCATATGTTTTAAATTTTCTTTTATCAATTTTATCAATCCTGTTAATATTTGAGAGAAGCATTAGTTTTATGACATTGAGACTCACTTGCCATATATGTTTAAAATTTAGTCAGACCATTTAGGAATGCCAATGATATTTATATTATTTCAAACTGTATTGAAGCATATAAGTATCTCTAAATAAGTTCAACCTTGTTACAAGTTTCATTTAATTTTATCACATTATTTCCATGAATATGACTATATGAACTATTGATAATAGTTCATATTAATTACTGTATTTAATATTATGATATCTCAGAGAAAAAATTTGAAATGCAATCTATGAAATACAGAAAGTGACAATTTCAATCAAACTTTTATTCTTTTAAGAACAAGTAAACTTTATTACCTGTGATCCTAATCATGAGTAATTTTACAAAACTATATGCTGAATAAAATTAAAAGCATTATATTAACTTATTTTTGTATTTTAGGGAGATGGTATAATTATAATCGGAGATATTTATATTTTGGATTGGTTTCTTACAAGAGCATTCCAGTTTAGTTACCTTGCAAATGGCAGAGAAATGTGGCCTCAAACATATGTAACAAATCAATGTTTTAGCAGTACTATAGTACATTATAGTTATAAAATTCAAATAGTCTGAAAATTTGACTTAAATATAGATAAATTAGAGTTAATCACATTAAATGATTATGCCAGAAGGTATCCAGAAATAATATTGAGGACTCTAATTCTCTACCAAGTAGAAATTTAAAAGAATATTGAAAACTGTACTTGCTCTGTATTATAAATATGTGTAGGTGTCATCTTTGTAGTTTTAAAAATATATGCTTAATGTCTGCACATTTCTGAAAACCTCAACTATACTCTTATTTTCTAGTATGTAAACACTGTTTCGTACATTTTCTAGTATGCACACACTACTTTATACTGTTTTATCTTAGGACCATAAAGATAATAAGTTAAGGAGGACCATAAGTTAAGGTTTAGTTTTGGATGATGTTACCTTTATTTACTGACAAACATATGATTTAACCAGTCAGCTTAGATAATTGAACAGAATGAATTCATTTTATTAGAATAAATAATAGGTGATATCCTAATGATTTTGGTTGATTGCACAGATATTATAGGTACACAAATACTGCTTCCTTGAGAGGGACTGTAACAGCATAGAATTCACCAAATTAATGATAAGAGTGCACACTATAGTTAAAGCCAGAAAGAAAGAAAGAGTTTTGAATAGGATTGCTAATTTAACCAAAAGGACATTTTGTAGTAAGAGTAGTATTTTTTTTTTTTTTTTTTGTTTTTGGGTCATACCCGGCAGTGCTCAGGGGTTACTCCTGGCTCCATGCTCAGAAATTGCTCCTGGCAGGCACGGGGGACCATATGGGGCACCGGGATTCGAACCGATGACCTTTTGCATGAAAGGCAAACGCCTTACCTCCATGCTATCTCCCGGGCCCCTAAGAGTAGTATTTTGGATATATTATTGGCTTCATTTGTCAAGCATTTTCATTTTTAAGATTAATTACATCTTTAAAAATTAGTCAAATGACTTTTAGAATACCAAGCATATGGATAATACCAAGTATATAGGTCCTGCTCGATATTTAGCAAGGCCAGTAATCATTATAAAAATTATAAAGTTTTTCTTATGACTATCTATAATTTCACATATTTAAAATGATTGGAAAATATTGATTTCTCACTGACATTTTTATATTTTAATGTTTAGTTGTGCAAACTAGACATCATGCTATAAAAGATAAGTGATATAATCTGTAATATACCATAATAGAAAATGTTAATGGCATTACAAGAAGATATTTAAAACTTTATGAAGCTCAGGAATGTAAAAGACATTGATGTTGAAAGAGAAACTGGGGGCCCGGGAGATAGCATGGAGGTAAGGCCTTTCATGCAAAAAGGTCATCGGTTTGAATCCCGTTGCCCCATATGGTCCCCTGTGCCTGCCAGGAGCAATTTCTGAGCATGGAGCCAGTAGTAACCCCTGAGCACTGCCGGGTGTGACCCCCCCCCCAAAAAAAAGAGAAACTGTATTCAGGTTTTGTTGTCTTTATTCAGAAAATGTTTAATTTGCATCTGTTTACTAAAAAGACAGTACTGAGCTTAATTCAGAGATTTATTCAGCATCATCTTTTTGGATTTTGTTTTTAATTACGTTAATTTGAATTATTGCATGATAAAATTGGTTTGTTCTTGGCAGAGACCTTTATGATTTAACATATATGTAGATTCATATAACACCCAGTATAGTAGATGCATAATCCTAAAAGTTCTATCATCTTAAAAATCCAATTTGTACCTTTGTAATTATGCCTTGATTACATTATTTATAATCATACCCAGACTTAATCCTTGAAAATACTGTTTCTGTTCTCCATTACTTCAGTTTTATCTCATTTTAAATAATGTTATCAAAAAATAATATAATTTAAAAAAAACTCCTAAGTCTGGTTTCTTTTATTCAGCATAATTTTCTATGAGATTCATTGAAGTCACTGCATAGATCTATAGTTTCTTATGTATTAACCATTAACATCCTATTATGTGACTTATCACAGTTTATGTATTCTCTTGTTGATTGATGTATAATTGGATGTTCCAGGTTTGACAAGTATGAAAAGGGCTATATAAATGTTTGTCAGGTTTTTGCGGTAAATTTTCATGTCTCTAAAATAAATATTTAATAGTTGGATTGCTGAATTGTATGGTAAGTGTGCCATATGTTTATAAGAAATTCAAATTGTTTTCCATAATAGTTGCACCATTTTTGACTTTCAAATAGAAGTCTATGAAAATGCAATTTTCTGTGATTCCATGTAAAAACTGGTAAACTGGTAGTCTCAGTGTTTTTAATTCCCTCATGTAGTAGATATATAGTAATATCACACTGGTTTTAATTTGCATTTTTATAACGACATTAAACATTTTCCATGTTTTACTTTTTTTTGTTTGTTTGTTTTGTAGATATACTGTAGTTGGGTGTTTATTTAGATATTTTGCTTTTTTTTTTGTTTGTTTGTTTTGTTTTGGTTTTGGGTCACACCCGGTAGTGCTCGGGGTTACTCCTGGCTCAATCTCAGAAATCTCTCCTGGCAGGCACAGAGGACCACATGGGTTGCCAGGATTTGAACAAATGACCTTCTGCATGAAAGGCAAGCGCCCTACCTCCATGGTATCTCTCCGGCCCCTATTTTGCTCATTTTTAAAGATTGTGTGAATTTTTAGAATTACATATATGTTTTAGGTATGTTCTTCATTAGATATTTGATTAATACTGATTTGTCTTAGTTTGTAGCTTGACTTTATTTTTGTATTTTCTTTATGGACCACAGTTCAGGGTTACTCCTGGCTCTGCACTCAGAAATCATTCCAATTAGGCTTGAGGATTACATGGGATGCCAGGGATCGAATTCCCAGGCAAGGGAAATGCCCTACTTTCTGTACAATCGTTCCACACTTGACTTTAATTTTTGAACATTTTTTTCTCTGTAATGTAACTACTTAATTTTGATAAAGTTTAATTTCTCAGAAAAAATTACATGTAATCTTTTTTTCAGGCATTATATACATTAAGAACTTTTGCCTAAACCCAGATGACATTTTTCTACTGGAATTTTTCTAAAATATTTTTATTTTAGTTTTAGCATGGAATTATGATTTCTTTTGAGGTTCTAATAAGGCATGGGTTTGGATTGTGTTTCACTGTTTTTCATAGAAATATGTGATTGTTTAGTACAGTTTGTTTTATACAATTTTACTTCATTGAAATTTTTTGTAGCTTTGGTAATAATTATTTGGCATTTCTAGACTGTATTCTCTCTCCTTTTAAATATATCCACGTATCCCCTTTTTTGTTATTGTAGCTAATAACATAGCTTACCTTGTGAGTCCTCCTACTTTCTCCTTTTTCAAAATTATTTTAGTTATCATCTATTTATCTTTCCTTTTCACATGCAATTTAGAATAAAAATGTTTTTGTTAACAAAATATCCTGTTAGAAATTTTGCTATAATTATTTTAAATTTAAAATATTCTGAATAATTTAGATATTTCTTTTTGAAAATTTTAAATTCATAAATATAATACATACCACCTCTTATTTCAGAATTCTATTTTTCTTCATTATTTTGCTAATTTTAGTATTTAGAACCTGTGTGTATTTTGCTAGATTTACAAATAAGCATTAACTTTTTTGGTATTATTATTGCTTTTTGTTTATTTTAAATCTTCTAAGGTCTGTCTAATTTATTGGTTTTTAGTCCCATTCTAGAAATAGCATAACTGTTCTCTGACTCCTGTGTCTTGTATTCCCTAGTTTATTTAAAAGCCTTTATAATTACACAGACCAAACTTACATAGCCTAATCTTTATATATAGATATATAGATATAAATAACTTTATTTAAAAACCATATATAACTTAGCTGACATCATTTATCACAATATATTTATTTTCAGGTAAGTGGAAGCAAAATTATTTAAAAAAATAAAAAAGAGAACAGCAACAAGAAAATTTGTGAAAATTATTGTATTTCACAATGAGGTCATTAAGTCGTAAGAAGGTATAGTAAGTTCTTGTTGCTAGTTAACTATTCTGTTACTTTGTAGTTTCTGAACATTAGGTGGCTTCAGATATACATTAGTATCTAAATTGGTGTGTTCCTACAAGGATGACAAAAAAAATGGAGTGTTGCACAGCTGAGAATGTGGCCATATGATACAGGAAATTCAAGCACTATTGCTGATCCTATGGCTTTTGTGGATTATGTTTTGGCTGCTAGGTTTTCTGAAAGTATAAAACGATGGGAGAACAGTTTCCATACTCACTCCAAAAATATCCTAGAGAAATCAACCCAAATATACCTAGAGTTTTGGTTCAGTTGGTGTTTCTGCACAGAGCCATAGATGAGTGATGAAGCAGGAATATTTATGTAGTGGTGATTGTGTGTGATGGGTACAGTAGGCTTGGCGTCTGCAAGGCAGGCTCTTGGACCACCTCTCCTCCCATCTCTCTTTATCTCCTTTTTAAAAAAGTAAATAGTTTTATTTGGAGGCAAGAGTAGTAGAAGGCAGGGCACAAGCCTTGTGTGTGGATAACCTATTTTGATCTCCGGCACCTCATACAATCACCTGAGCCAGAAAGGAGTAACTCCTTAGTACAAAGCAGGAATAATCTCTGAGCATCACCAGATGTGGCCCCAAAACAAAACAAAATAATAATTATATTTAAAGAACATGTTTGTTCAGAGAAAGGAGAGGAGAGAACAAAAAGGGAAGAATGGAAAGAGAGGGAATGGAAAGAGAGGGAATGAAAAGAGAAAAGGTAAATTAAGTCATTTATCGAAAGGAAGGAAAAGTTGACATAAGATTCCTAAAAACAAGTAAGAATGAGTAT
>PVKC010030616.1:0-14770 GCA_004027635.1 Crocidura indochinensis
AAAAAAAAATCACTAAATGGAAAGAAAATTATAAATGGAATAAATTCCAGCAATGTTCCAGCTTATACAGCACCACTGTGATTATTTTTTGGTATAAAATGGTCACATGTGAAAAAGGACAAACTCTCTCAAATTGTTTATAACAGAACTATCCCCCACATTGATATTCAAAGTTTGCATGATTTTGATATCAAATAATTTTAAACTAAGTCAAGAGTAGTAGCACCTGGAAAATATTTACCATTCTCTTAACTACCTAGGAAAATAAGAACTTGAAATCATACCTATAGATATGTGGATTATCAAAAATAACCTTATAAGAGCAGAATCTAATCTACAAAAGATAAACATCTAAATTATTGGGCATCGTTTTTTTTTATAAGTCACCGTCCCCTCATTATGTGCTTATCTTCTTTCTAGAAAATTCAGGCCCTTATCCTGTTTATTTGTTAAAAGTATATACCCTCTTTTGTCCTACTGGCTTTGGGATTTACACATACACAACCTCCCATCCACAAATATGCACTAATGATTTGTTTCGTATGGTCTACCTGTCATGTCAACTTGATTACATAAAACAAGAATTTTAATAACAAGATGACAGAACATAGATAAGGTGGGTCAGAGTAATTTTAAAAAATGCCAGTGTATAATTTTTAGCACACTAGATAGGATCTAATCTATCATTATTTTTTCTTTCTATCTATGCATTTAATTTACTTAATATTTTTATATTCAGAAATATTTATTTCTAACAACAAATTTCCCAGTGATAAGCTATTTTACCTTTCTTAATTATCTGTGACAAATACACACTTACATAATACATGAACAGCATACAGAGTTCAAGTAGGTGTCTAAAATACATCTATTAGAGCTAAATTATTCTTCATAGATATTCACATTTAACTAACAATATGGGTGGAAACAACTACAGATATACAAGCTGTTTAGGTGAAGATAATTTAGTCACATTTTATAGAAAGCAGAGTTCAAAATTATCACTTCAGGGTAGGAAGCTAAAATACATATGAAAATAATGTGTGATAGAACGGATATAGATTAGGATTCTACTCATGAATATAAAATTAAATAATAACAATTTATATAATATAAATTTAACTGCTTCAGTATAGTCAGAATATTTCTACTTTGTTGAATTTTACTTAAAATTTTTGTGATATCTATCATTTTAACAATGAAAATATGGTATTTAGGGGCCGGAGCAGTGATGCAGAGGTAGGGCATTTGCCTTGCATGTGGCTGACCTAGGACGGACCGCGGTTTGATCCCTGGAATTCCACAGAGCTCCCCAAGCCAGGAGCGATTTCTGAGCACAGAGCCAGGGGTATCCCATGAGCATCACTGGGTGTGGCCCAAAATACAAAAAAAAATCATATGGTATTTTTTTCCAGATTATATACATAGCAAAGTTAAACCTACTGAAAAAGAATAGATCATGCTGCTGTGGCAAAAAAAAAAATTGTAACTATCCAAGTATTTATTACTATGCAAACTTTAGTTTGAGTTTTTAAATACATGAATATGTCTTTTAAACATAATTTAGGTTGTGTAACCAGGCATTAAAATTGCTACTGTATACATCTATATAGAAACACGGCAATATCTTATTTAGATGCATATAATTTTATCTGAAATTTTCATAATCTGGGACCAGCGCGGTGGCACTAGAAGTAAGATGTCTGCCTTGCAAGCACTAGCCTAGGACGGACTTTGGTTCCATTCCCTTGCGTCCCATATGGTCCCCAAGTCAGGAGCAACTTCTGAGAACATAGCCAGAGGTAACCCCTGAGCGTCACTGGGTGTGGCCCAAAACCAAAAAAAAAATTTTTTTTCATAATCTGAAATTCTATACCAGTAACTAAAATGAATGGAATTGATAGAACTATGTGTAATGAAATGATCACTGTGATAGCATGAGGTTCTAGGTAGAGATTAAAGTAGATAGTCAACTACTTAATATGGATCTTTGTCACCTTTAAATTAAATTTAACTGTTTTCACTGTTAAAATTATATTCACAAGATGCACTAGGTTAAAAGTATAATGAATGTCAGAAAGATAGAAAAGTGCAAGAAATCAAGAAAGTATGCCTGTCAGGAATATCTAAGAATGATCAGAAAGTGTAGGTGCCAGAGCAATAACACAGAGCAGTAAGGCGTCTGCCTTGCCGGTGCTAGCCTACGACAGACCACGGTTTGATCCCCTGGCATTCTATACAGTCCTCCAAGCCAGGAGCGATACCTGAGCACATACTACATAGCACATAGTACATAGCACCTGAGCGTCATTGGGTGTGAACACCCCCCCCCCAAAGAAAAGTACGATCAGAAAAGCGAGTATGGGAATTAAGGAATTTGTTTTGCATATAACTTACTGCAATCCATATATATCACTTAATATGGTTCCCTGGGCATTGCAGGTAGTGATTCAAAAGCCCAGAACTAGAATTAGACCAGGAGCACTGATGGGTATGACCCATCACTCTCTCACCCTGTAAATATAGTTCATATAGTTAAGAAAAAATACATATTGGTTCTGAATGGTAATAAGATAACAAGAGTAAATAATACAAATAAAATTTTATTAATTTCTTATAGCACTTTATTATTTCTCATATTACTAGATGGAAAAATAATTAAAGACTCATATATCTGAAACTATGTTGTTAAGGAGAAAAACTCCAGTATTTAAGACAGATAAAATAACATGTGTTTTAGTCTCTTTAATAGGAAGCACATATTTGATAGACATCTAGGCATTTTATAAAGAATATCATCAGCTTCATTTTGTTTTAAGAGGGAAGAATGATGATATGAATCACAGACTGGAAAAACAAGAGAATGGAAATGAACACTTCAATTAAGATGCTGTGATAATAGTCCTGGCACACAGTTCAGGACCATTAGTTCAACAGCATTGGGAATAAAAGAGGCAATGTGAAAACAAGTGGCAGAGTTGAGACATAAATATAAGGTTCGAGAAATGGATTAGACAAAAAACTGTATGGTGACTCAAAACTTTATAGAAGAGAAGAGCAGAACTAGGAAAAGAAATAACAACCCTGAGTTATTTAAAAGGCATCTAGGAATTGAGATATGACTTGAAAAGCTTCTACACATAGTACGTTCCTAAGAGAGCATCAATTTTGTATAACTCTGGGAAGCCAGATAGTAATTTGTGGCTGAGAATATTGTGAATCAGTGCAGCAGACATCTATGGTTGATATTTTAACAATAAATGAGAAAGTGATTTAGAAATAAAGGAATCTGAAAAATAAAGGATATTATAGTGTAAAATGTCAGATTCTAAAATATATGTCTTAAAGCAATGGTTTATATAACTGATGAAGATAAAATGATTTAAAAATTGAAGACAATCATAAATAAATAAATATAACAAAGGTGGGAAAATAATTTATTGTTAAAGAGAAGAGGATGCAAGTTTTCATTTGTAGATTACAGACACATTTTTCAAAATAAGTTATGATTTAAGGAATTTTTGTTAAATAGCTTCAATTAATTATGTTAGGGGAGAAAAATGATATACACTAAATTGGAAGCTAAAGAAATATAAGCATGTTTAGAATTCCCACTAGGAAGATTGGAATGGTTTTAATTTGGTATAAATACTGAAATTGACTAACAGCAGGAATGCTCAGCAGAGACCATTTATTACATAAATCATAATCATGCTCCAATTTTCCCATCACTTCATTCAGAAAGTAGATAGCAGAAAAAGAAAACACAATGAAGCCTATAAAGTAATCTTGACTGAAAGGTGAAGAATGAAATATAAGTCCCAATTACTTTCAGATCACATTTTCAATTAACATTTAGATTATGGGTAGAATCATAATAAAAAAAACTGTAAGCCTGCTACATATGACACTAAGCTTTGTAAATACATTTAAAATCTGTCATATTGATTCAATAAAATAATATATAATTTAGACAATCCTTTAAACTTTAGAATGAAAGGTACAGGAATATTATCTAGTACTCTACAATTTTTCTTGTTACAAGAAATTTAGGGAATAAAGTAATATTGAGACATAGAGGAAACAACTTTGCATATGAAAAATTTGGTTGATTTAAAACATTTTAGTGCTGTCCCTTGGTTTGATTTATTGTACACAAGGGAGTCAAAGTGTAAATGGATAAAAAAAACAGTTTAAAAATAAAATTGTATCTGCATATATTTGGGTCCTAAGTTTATCACTTCTCTGAGCAAGTTACTCAAACTCTACTTATCTATAGCATCTTTATTAAAGAATACTAATTTTGTAAGAAGTTGTGGATATTAAGAGACCTCAATTTGGGGCCGGGCGGTGGCGCTGAAGGTAAGGTGCCTGCCTTATCGCGCTAGCCTTGGATGAACTGCGGTTCGATCCCCCGTGCCCCATATGGTCCCTCAGGCCAGGGGCGACTTCTGAGCGCATAGCCAGGAGTAACCCCTGAGCGTCACTGGGTGTGGCCCAAAAACCAAAAAAAAAAAAAAAAAAGAGACCTCAATTTAATTGAACAACTTAAGAACTAAATGTAGTACAAAAATAATTGATTATCAATAAATTAACCTTTATAATTTGTATAAAATCATATATATTTTTTGCAAAACTTTATTTATTTATTTATTTATTTATTTATTTATTTTTATCTTTTTTTATTTTAACACCTTAATTACATAATTGTGTTTGGGTTTCAGTCATGTAAAGAACACCACCCATCACCAGTGCAACATTCCCATCACCATTGTCCCAAATCTCCCTCCTCCCACCCACCCCCCGCCTGTACTCTGGACAGGCTCTCCATTTCCCTCATATATTCTCATTATTAGAACAGTTCAAAATGTAGTTATTTCTCTAACTAAACTTATCACTATTTGTGGTGAGCTTCATGAGGTGAGCTGGAACTTCCAGCTCTTTTCTCTTTTGTGTCTGAAAATTATTGTTATTTCAAGAATGTCTTTCATTTTTCTTAAAACCCATAGATGAGTGATACTATTCTGCGTTTTTTTCTCTCTCTCTGACTTATTTCACTTAGCATGAGAGATTCCATGTGCATCCATGTGTAGGAAAATTTCATGACTTCATCTCTTCTGACAGCTGCATAGTATTCCATTGTGTATATGTACCACAGTTTCTTTAGCCATTCGTCTGTTGAAGGGCAAATTATCATTTGCACAAATTTTATAGATTCATACTTCAACACTATATGTTTAACAATTCTCTTAAGACTGTTTTATTCTATAACCTAATAGTCATTTAGAAGATAAAGAAGTAAATTTCATAAAGAAAATAATTTCCATTCATTTTTAAATTTGCTTTTTATTTTTTTATTTGGGTCCTCACACTAAATGATGCTTAGGGGTTACATGGCTCTATGTAAGATAACATTTTTGAAAATTTTTGCTGAAAGCATATGGAGTGCTAGAGATAAAACCTAGATCAGCCTCTTGCAAGGCAAAACCTTTACCACTGTATTCCCTCTCTCTAGCCATTCATTCAGTTTTGTTCCAGAGCCAGTACTTTGCACTTAAAGGAAAGTGCCTTGTGTAATCGATTTTAAATAAGTATTTCCAATCCATTTACACAAATTTAATATTGTATAATGAGAGATAGGAATACAATTGACTCAACACACTTTTCTCTTCTTTAATGTATGTCTTTTTGTTAACAGATACAGAAGAAATGATGCTTATAAGCCTATATAGTAAAATATGTCTGTTCTATTAAAGTTAATGCTTATACAATGATAAAACTAAAATTTAGGAAACTAGTCTTTCCTAATTGTCTGAATAAGTATAATAGAATAGTTTAATTACTTACATTTCATTAATATTAAAAAAACAGCATTTTATCTATGAGAGAATGGGAAAATAATGTGTATAAATTAATGAGAAGCAGAAACAAATCACTGATATGTCAATGTTACCATAGCTCTTTAGGCTCTTTAAGCATTACCTTAGGATCCATTCTGCGCTTGATTGTCATTTATGTCAATACAAAGAAAAAACATTTTTAATCTTAACTAGTACAATATTTATACTGTCATTCTTTTTCATTTCCTCTCTATTTGCCAAGGAGAAATAACTTGTTATGGTCTGAATTAGTCAAGAGAGAACAAAAAGGCTATGGTGTAAAACTTCAGTGATTTAGACGAATACCATTATGATAATGGTATTTTGCTTATCTAAAAATTGTATAGCCATTTGAAGTAAAAATATTCCTCTTAGGAAAATATTGAGTGAAAACTCAAAATAGTTTTGTCTTGACTATACTTTACATTAAATTAATTATTTGTATTAAAGGATGCAATTAGATATTGAAAAAGCAATATACAGTTCAAGAACAGATATTTTAGAACATACAGCTGACAAAGAATTTGCATGTTATATATGAATTCTAAAAATTAATAAGAAAATAAGCAAAAAATTAATAGTCACTACAAATGAAGAAATGTAAGTTATCATTTAGCAGATTAAATATGTTCAATATTGAGCTCGCTTTGGCAGTACATATACTAAATATGTTCAGTATCGTTAATGATTAAGGAAAACTAAATATAATGAAAACTAAAGTAATATAATAATATACACCAGCATAACTGAAAAACGGGAGTTACAACAGTTCTTCTAACTGTTGGTCAAAGTTGGAAACAATTTAAGTGAATATAAATGTTAACATGTAATTTAGAAACACATTTGGCATTACTCATTAGGCTAAAAATAACAAATTATTCTCAGTGATTAAACTTTGAAGCAAAATTCAATCAAAATGCATATGTACTATAGTGGACTATAGGTTGAGCCCTAAATATTTCAACTATTTTTGTTAACCAAGAAAAAAAATTGCTAAACTATATTTAGGGAAAATAGAGGTGGCCTTTTTTTTTTTCTAGCACAGAAAAATTCGTCTAACTTCTAGATAGTAGAACTATTGCCTTGGTTTAGCTATTGTATTACTTTCAGCTACTTGACTAATTTCCTTTTTTATTTGGGTTTTTAAAGAAACAAATCTATTATTTCACTAGAGTTTATTGGAAAACACTAAGGATACCCAGAATAATCATTATAGAACTTGGTATAGAAAGTCATGTAAATCTTACAAAAACAGGGTACCATTTTCAAATAAGTAATTATTAGAAACTTGAGCACCATATTTTGATATTTGAAAAAATAATGTGTCTTTTATTTTATGATATACTATCCTAAATCAAATTTGTTTAAATTCATTCTCTATACCAGAATTTCCAACAGCTGTTCTCAGTTGAAATTTGAACAGAAGGGAAAAGAAAATCCATGAAGATCTGAAATAAAATTGTAACTACCTAACCACCCATTGGTTTTGAAGAATTCTGAATTAAGAAAATATTAAGGTGGGGCTAGAGCGATAGCACAGCAGTAGGGCATTTGCTTGCATGTGACTGACTCAGGACAGACCTCGGTTTGATCCCTAACATCCCATACGGTCCCCCAAGCCACGATCTATTTCCGAGTACATAACCAGGAGTAACCCTTGAGTGTCACTGGGTGTGGCCCAAAACAAAACAAACAAACAAAAATAAACAAATGAACAAAGAAAAGATGAAAAGAAAAATTACTAAGTCAAGTTTGAGTAGCTGGCTCTGTATTCAGGATGACTCCTGACTGGGATTGGGGAGCTATATGCAGTGCTGAGATTCAAGCACCCTACCCACATACTATCTCTTTAGCCTGACTAAGCAAATTTTGATGACATAATTCTGGGGAGAAGTATCACCGGGAATTGGTGGCTTTTCATATTTAAATATAGAAAAATCCATAGAATTTCTCTAGGAAGATTGGTTGGTAAATAAAGAAAATATATTAGTAGGTAAAGGTTAATGGAATAATTAATTTAACTGAAGAAAAATTATTTTTCTTAAGTAGGTTTATTATAAATCCTGAAATTATTTTTGGTAGAAAGAAAACTATTTCACCTTTAAGTACTCACATTGAAGAAACTATCTTCCCTTCTACTTCTTATTACTTCAATTTTCCTTTCCAATGCTTTATGTGTGTTAACACCTCCCATTTAGCCAGTGTTTTATCCTTATGATAGTATGTCCCGGTTTAATTAGTTTGGACTGGAGTCAGAAATTTGTTCTAATTTACTCTGCTGATGTTGATGTATGGTCTAGAATGAGAACTTTTGTTTAACCTACTATAATAATTTTCTCTTGTCACCAAACATCTGTAATAAAGACTTCTATCTCACCTCATTTTAACAAAAGAATTAAAAAAAAAAATGTGGCCACAACCGATGGATCTCAGGGTTTACTCCTGGTTCTGCACTTGGTGATCCCTTCTGGTCGTTCTTAGAGGAAAATATAGAATGTTGAGTACTAAACCTAGATAGACCACTTAGAAGGTATATGCTCTACTGACTGTAGAATCTCTCCAATTCAATAAAAGTTATTTTTTAAAAGTACATCAGAGAGGTATTAACCCTTTCATTACCATGTTTTATGTGGTGTCATAGTTTCTGAATTTGTACATAACTATATCAATGTGAAGACTCATAATGGTTCATATAAGACTCTTTTATCTACTATGATTCTCTCATACCTTGTCCTTTTCCCACCTACTCTTTCTCTAGTGCTCTTTTTTTGTGCCTCAATTTCTATGGTTCCTGATCCTTTCACATGGCTTTTCTTTTTACCATAACCCATGCCATAAAATAATTCATTTTTCCTGAGTTCATTGTTGTTGAGGAAGTTTATAAATTTCTCAGATGACTATGCTTTGAAGCTTCAAAGTTTTGATATATCTTTTTGAATTATCAATGTTTCAGGGAATTATATACTGCAAAGACATGAGAAAGCAAGCATCATAGTGATTCACTAAATGAGGATATTCTAATATAGTTCATTTCCTCAAATTGAGTCCTCATAAATTTAGTCCTTTAAAATATTTGAGAATAAAAATTTATTATATATATAATTATATATATATTACCATGGAGCCACATGACATTTTTGACAAAATAACTGATTGCTAACTCAATAGGGTTGAAAAATTCTTGTATATATGTAACATTTAAAAACACCAAACTCTAAATTAATTAAACATATTTCTCTCTACAATACTTTTCAAAATTACCATAACTCACATTCACATTTTATGTAAAATTATTCACTAAGAAAGGCTACATTTCATTCAGAGGCTGCATTTGAAATAGGATTGGATTAAGACATATAGTGTGACTCAGATATAATGCATGAAACAGCAATTCTGGAAGAAAATATGAAAGTGTGTGAATCTACCATTTATTTAATCAGAATCATATTTTTATGTTATCACATATAATATCAATGAATATACAATATGTTGACTTCTATGTTAAATATATGTATAAATTAGGGAACTATCACCATTTCCTTTGAGATTTGATGATATCAGATGTGTTCAGGATAGTTAGCTAAAGAAAATTAAAATAATTTTTTAATATTATGAAAGCCTATATGCATATGAGTGGATAATGAAGTACTATGCATATTATATTACATATGTAATTCAACATTACTTGCTATCAGGAGCTGGCAAGGTAAATGAAGGAGATTATTCAGTCACAAGAAAGCCTTAGCACATTTCTGTCTTGTAAAATTTTGAAATAAGAAAGAAACAAAAAAAAATAGGGGCCGGCAAGGTGGCGTTAGAGGTAAGGTGTCTGCGGTTAATTGACCCGGCCTCCCATATGGTCCCCTCAAGCCATGAGCGATTTATGAGCACATAGCCAGGAGTAACCCCTGAGAATCAAGCTGGTGTGGATCCAAAACCAAAAATAAATAAAATAAAATGAAATAAAATAAAAAAATATAGGGGCTGGAGAGATAGCATGGAGGTAAGCCTTTTACCTTTCATGCAGAAGGACAGTGGTTCAAATCCTGGCATCCCATATGGTCCCTTTGCCTGCCGGGCGGTTTCTGAACACAGAGTCAGGAGTAACCCCTGAGCGTTGCCAGGTGTGACTCAAAAATCAAAAATAATAAATAAAATAAATAAATAAATAAATAAAAGAAAATATGGAATCAAGTGATTCCTACAATTTGGGGGAAATGGAGCATATTATAATCAATGCAGTGAGTCAGAAGAATAAAATATTTGTATCAGAAAAGAAATAAGAAAATCTTCAATGGAAACAAATCTTAATAAATTCCAATAGAACAATGAGGATTATGAACTAGCATTGTAAATATAAAACAATTAAATAGGAACAGGAAAAATTTCAATTGTATCAAACTTCAACTAATTCACAACTGGCATAATTATGATTTATGCCTAATAAAATGAGAAAGTACACTTACAATGACTAGGGCACATATCTATAACTAACACATAAAGAATTTTTTCTTGTAGTTATGAGTATAATTTCCTTGCTAATATGATGGATAATTTTCTTTGATGTTGTGTTTAGTATTGTATTGCAACTTGTTTTAACCAAAACAAAAAGTTTCCTTCCCCAGGTTCCTCTTTGCTTTCCTCCCACCACTTATTACATGTAAAAAAGACCCACTTAGGTTGGATTAGCTTGAGATAGGTACATTTGTCTTTCACTGGACCCTCCCCCACCCAGGTATGGATTAAGTTGTTCAATAAAGAGAGGTTGCCTGGGCAGGCTTGGATAACGCACAGCTGAAAAAGCTCCTTCTCCGTGATTTTCTCAGATATGAGTGTCTTGGTTTATTAATTCTTGCACCAATTCTGCTTCAAACACATTCTCCCATGGGGGGATTATGATGAGTGGAGACTTGAATCTGGTTCTCAAAACAGGGATCTAAGAATAGAGACCTCCAAAAAGATGAGTGAGATATGATACGGCCCTCTGGTGGATCATTGCCATGATTGTCCTCTCACTTGGGACTCAGAGTATGAAAACTGTTGAGTAGAGAAGCTCCCCTCTCCTTCCTTTCTGCCTCCCCATAAGAGATTACCCTATACATAGTTCCAAGTGAATCTTATAATTAAAACCCTTATCAGCCTGTATTCCACCAAAAACTCATGAGCTTCACCTTTTCCTCCCCATTTATCTAGAGCATAATCAGTCACCATCTTATGAAGGCTTGAATATGTTCACACTTATCGTCTTTAAAAGCTTGTGCTATGTATGGACTTACATCTCTATACTGTCATACTCTACTGGCTGGAATGAAAGTATGATCTGTACCCTCTCAGAATTTTCATATGATTACTAAAACTTGACTAAGCTCTTACTATTATACACAGCAGAAACTGTGGCTTAGTGATGAGGACAATAAAAAACTCCATGTCTTAGATCATATGGGAGAACACTTTTAGGACTTCGATTGACTTATGAGCTGATAAGAGCTGAAGGAGAGTGAGGGGGGGGTAAAAGAAAGTAAGATGCCTTGCCTTACGCTGTTTTAAGTCATATCTGTGAAACTGTTGTGGGCTTGGGAAAAGATTGATTCCGATCCTAAATTTAAAGGAAGTTACACAAGGACTATTCAGAGACTTTCATAATCAAATGTAAAATATGTTGGGAAACTGCTAGATTTGATTCAGATAGGTTAAGTGCAAAGAAACTTTGTAATGCCTGTTAAGACAATTAGGTTATGAGAATGCTAATGAAGATTGTCATGTGTTCTTGTGCCCTATTAGAGAAAGAAGAGATGTCATGATTTACTTAAAAGTGTGTCAGACTTTAGTTCGATTAGAGATAGAGCTTGTGTTAATGCTATGGAGGCCTATGCAGTACAGAGGCAAGCTCTGGAATCAGGCCATCTCTGCAGGAAATACAGAGCCCCTTTCAAGCCCACTTCATCAAAAGCCCCACTTAGACCTCTGAGGCAAGAGGAAACCATTGACCAAGATATTGTTATTATGATTCTGGGAATTTTGTCTCAAACAAATGGTGGAGGGGCCAGCCTCTGGCCTTGCAATGACAGGGAACTAGGTCAGGTATCATGCCATCCTGGAAATGACTTTTGATTTGAGAGAGCTCCAGTTTGATGTATACAATGATAGCCAATAACTAGACTTACAAGAACGATCATACAGAGTTATGCTAACTAAAGACTGGCCTGAACTCTGCAATTGTAAAGTAAAACCAACTTTCCCAGGAAGCATTTTCCTGGGAAAGGCCACCCTGCTCTAAATTTATCTAGGTTAAAAGTTTTATCCAGGCTTTTATTAAGTCTGTTCAAAATAACAATGACTTTTACCACTTTGCTTTAAGAACTGATCTGGGGTTTTTTGGAGAACTCTAAAAATATGACTTATCTTGCCCTTCATAATTTTTGTAGTTAGAAAACAGAAAAGGGAGAGTGGTTGTTTATGCCATGTTTTGCTCAAAACAAAAACTTTCAATAGTTTCTTCTTTTATTTTTACCCACCCCTTTTTACATGTCTAAGCCCTACCTATACTGGATTAGATCAAGTTAAGTCTTTTGTCTCTCTCACTAATATCCCAAATCCAGGCGTGCATTGAGTTGATCTATAAAAAGAGTTTGGTTTGATGGTATTGAAGACCATTAGGCTTGAATTCCTCTGTCTCCATGCTTTTCTCACATATAATTTCCTAGTTCTCAAAGTATACTCAAACCAAATTTATTAGCAATACCTGTAAATATTAGAAACTCACTTTGTCCCAAACCAATCTTAAATCCTAGAATTTCAGAGTAGGATCAATAATTAATTTTTAACAATTTCTTATTATAATACTCTTATTCTCACTAACTGTGAGAATGACTACTTTGCTCAAATATCCTTGTGGCATTACTAGCAGGCATTTATTTCATACTATGTCTTCTGTTTTTATTTTGTGAACAGTATTTGAGTAATCTTCCAATAAAGTAACAGTAATATTTTACCCTAAAATTCAAATTTGCAGTAAAATTTTGTTAGAGACATATTTGGAAACTGGCCCCTTCACTTTTCATAGCTTCATTAAGGAAAGCCCAACTCTGAAATAAAAGAAACTATCCAACCAAGGGTTAGGTCTCTAAAAAAAAAATCACGATTTGAGTTCATCTTTTGCAACTTGTAGTTTTTTTCTTATGATTTTTTTTATCTATTCTTTGACCTCTATTTTCAAGTTATTTTATTTTATACCTCCAAAGACTCAGATCTATTTCTAAATTTCTTTTTTCCTAAAGAAGAAGTATATCCAACATTGCAGTTTTGTTCAGCAAGGATCCTCAGGAAATCTTAGCAAGGAAAGGTCATCTCATCATAACTTGCTATCTGATATTAGTGTGCTGATAGGAAAGTTTGGACACTAACTTGAGAAGCAGAGATATTACTGGCAAACATTTTGGAGCAGATAGCAGTGAACAAATTTATTCTGTGAAATAACTTCACCGAAAATAGTTATATAGGTTTTGACCTGAATGATCAAACATTTAAGAAATGACATTGTGCCTAGAACAGGGTTAAAGGTCAAAGAATGTGATTGAATAAACGACTACATTTCAAGAACAAGGAACTCAGGTTTATAGTATGAGAAAAGGAGGTCTGTGTTTCTTCAGTCCTGACAGAGCAGGTCTATAAAAATATAAAATTAATCGTTTGGAGGAGTAAAGATAGAACAAAACAATTAAAAACACTTTATTCTAATGTAGTCAGCACTCAGAACACTATAGTTGTTATTGTTAATACAATGGATAGTATGTTACAATGCTCTTTTTATTTTCTAATGAATGTATTGAAAATTGTATTGAATATCACATTCTATATATACAAAGATATAGACAATTATTCTATACTTGTACAACATATAAATAAAACTACTATGGATAGGCCAGAGAGATAGCAAAGTGATAGGGCTTTTGCCTTGCCTTACATGTGTCCAACCCCAGAAATACTTCGGTTCGATTCCAGGCATCCCATGTGGTCCCCCAACCCTGCCAGGAGTGACTTCTGAGTGTTAGAGCCAGGAGTATTCCCTGAGCAGCAATACGTGTAACCCAAAGGAAAAAAAAATGAAATATAATAGATAATTATGGATCTAGATTATGTTAAAGTACATTTTATTTTTTAATTGGAATAATATTAATATTCATCATCTTCAACAATGCTCTGTATATCTAAATTATAACAGCTTGGTAAGGACAGATATACAGTGTTACCTTGATTTAGGATACTGTAGATCTGAGCACTAATTTAAATAGCAAATATAGTTGACATGTATGTGCAATCTGATATTAATGTTTTGCATGATGATTTAATAAAATATAAATTTTAAAAAATAGATAAATCTATTTTCACACTTCTGTTTTCCTAACAGAATAGAGAATAATATGCATTTGTAAAGAAATAGGTGTAGTGGGAAACAGCATACACAGAAATTACTGCAGGTGTAAACTAAAAAACAGGAGATAAAAAAACTTTTTTTTTGTTTTTTGGGCCACACCTGGTGACGCTCAGGGGTTACTCCTGGCTATATATTCAGAAATCGTTCCTGACTTGGGGGACCATATGGGACGCCAGAGGTCCTTCCTAGGCTAGCGTGGGCAAGGCAGATGCCTTATCTCTTGAGCCACTTCTCAGGCCCCAGGAGTTACAAATTATGATCTAACAATGCAGTGCAAATGTAACTGACTTGAAGAATTATTTTGGAGATCTAGACCTAGTTAGAAGGAAATTCTTTGCGGAAGCAGTTACATGTGCATAACGTGAGCAGCATTGGATAGATTTCTGACTTGATTGAGAACCCAATCTCCACTCTAAATTTTTGATCTCTATTTTTTCTCATTTTTTTTTTTTTTTTT
>PVKC010030617.1:0-14776 GCA_004027635.1 Crocidura indochinensis
TCCTTCCTTCCTTCCTTCCTTCCTTCCTTCCTTCCTTCCTTCCTTCCTTCCTTCCTTCCTTCCTACCTCTCTCTCTCGTGGCCTGCAAGGTTACTGATAATTTGGCTAGTTTCTTGTTACTTCTCAGATCTTCAAACTTTACCTTTTCTTATGATGTTATAGTCATATAGATCATATTTATGGACTACAAACATTTCAAGTATGTTCCACCTGAGGAACTTTGCATTTATTGCTCCTTCTTCTTGGAATGTTCTTTCCAGCTATCTATGTGACTCACTAAATGCTCACTTATTAGAGAGGCCTTCCTATAGCATCACCCATAACACTGAAATTTCTATTCCTGCTTTCTTAACTTAACCTGACCCCAATTGTCATCACTACTTGATGTAATAATAGCTCTTTCTGATTTAAGCATTAATGGAATTTTTGGGGTTTTTTTTGTTTTGTTTTTTGTTTTTGGGCCACACCCAGGATCTACTCCTGGCTATCTGCTCAGAAATAGTTCCTGGCAGGCACGGTGGACCATATGGGATGCCGGGATTCGAACCAACCACTTTAGGTCCTTGATCGGCTGCTTGCAAGGCAAACACCACTGTGCTATCTCTTTGGCCCCGCATTAATGTAATTTTAAGCCAGAATTCTATACGATCAGGATTATGTTTTGTTTACTGCATATTCTCTACACTTAAAACAGTGGGCAGCAGATAATAGCAATCAAGAACACACATATATTTGTTTAATCTTCATTAATACTATATATTGAATGTTATGTGGATTGATGTAAGAAAACAATAAATTACAGATGGATTGACTTCTAGAAGTTGAGTGGTTGGAAACAAATATATATATTTCCATATGTATATGAAGTATGTGTTACTTTTTATTTTTTCTTTTGATCCATACTCATCAATGTTCAGGGGTTACTCTTAGTTCTGTACTCAGTAATTATTTCTTGTGATGCTCAAGGATCATTATGGAGTTCTGTGTATTGAACTGGGGTCAGTTGCATGCAAAGTAAGTGAAGTGCCTGACATACTGTACTATCTGGCTCCAAATAAGTGTAATTAATATCTTCACTTTGGGCATAAAAAGTCCTTGGTTAAGTAACAATGGAATATTCCCATATCAGATATGAGAATATATGTAAATAATATAACTATGATATTAGATAAACTTTATAAGTGAAAGACTATCATAAAAGGTACCTATCTTGTGCAATTTTTTTCTGACTTTAAACCCCATATTTTCTAAAATGTTCATTGAATTACTGTTACATAGTTTGTATTTCTGCTTTGTTTTCTTGCTGTCTTCCCCTCTGAACCATATATTCCATGAACTAGCATGTAAACCACTGACCTGCCTATATATTAAAAGCCCTATTTTTTGTCTTTTTACTACCCATCTTGTACAACCTATACCTTCAGCATGTTTGCACCTGAGCTTCTAAATTACTCTCTAAAGATTAGGGTTATTATAAATCTAATAATCTCACTGGAATCCAACAATGTGAACTGTATTTAACCTTCTCTTAGCAACAGCCACATACTTTGGTGAACTGCCAAGCAGAACTGACATAGACATAATTAGCTGAGACACCAAGAGGAGTTAAAGCAGAGTCAGAATATAAGTTCATAGTGTATCAAGGTAATTAATCAACTGACAATGTAGAATGTTTGTTTGTTATAGTTCCAGGGACTGAACCAAGGCAAGGCAAGTGCCCTAGCACTAAGGTCCACCCCTGGCCTAAAAGAGCTGAGAGCACACCACTGGGAGTTACCCTCAAAACTGATCTAGGCATAGCCCTTGAGCACTGCCAGGAGTGGTCCTCAAACAAAATTAGAATCAGGGCCAGTGCGATAACCCAGCAGTAGGGCATTTCCTTTGCACACCCAATCTGGGACTTACCCAAGTTTGAGCCCTGGTATCCCATATGATCCCCTGAACCTGCCAGGAACAATTTCTGAGTGTAGAGTCATGAATAACCCTTGAGCTTCTCCGGGTGTGGCCCAACCCCCCCAATAAAAACCCCAAACCCCTAACCCCCCCAAAACACAGAAAAAGAAAACATGGTGCAAGAAAAGCTTCTTCAACAAGTGGTGTTGGCACAGCTGGTTAGCCACTTGCAAAAAAGAGAACTCAGACTCCCATCTAACCTAAAAGTCAAATCCAAATGGATTAAAGACCTTGGTATCAGGCCTGAAACCATTAGTTATATAGAACAACACATAGCTAAAACACTCCATGACATTGAGACTAAAGGTATCTTCAAGGAGGAAACAGTGCTCTCCAAACAAGTGGAATGGGAGAAACTATTCACCCAATACCCATCAGACAAGGGGCTAATATAGAAAATATACAAGGTACTGACAGAACTTAACAACAACAACAGCAACAACAGCAAAGGCATCTAACCCCAACAAAAATGGGGAGAAGAAATGAACAGACACTTTCTCAAAGAAGAAATACAAATGCCCAAATGACACATGAAAAAAATGCTCCATATCATTAATCATCAGGGAGATGCAAATCAAAACAACAATGAGGTAACATCTCACACCACAGAGACTGGTATATATCACAAAGGCCAAAAACAGTCAGTTCTGGTGGGGATTTGGAGAGAAAGAAACTATCTTTCACTGCTGATGGAAATGCCTTCTAGGTCAGCCTTTATGGAAAACAATCTGGAGATCCCTCCAAAAACTGGAAATTGAGCTCCCATATGATCCAGCTATACTGCTCCTAGGAACATACCCTAGGAACACAAAAATACAATTCAAAAATTCCTTGCTCATACCTATATTCATTGCAGTACTATTTACAACAGCCAGACTCTGGAAGCAACCAATATGCCCTTCAACTAATAAATGGCTAAAAAATCTGTGGCATTAATACACAATGAAATATTATGCAGCCATCAGGAAAGACAAAGTCATGAAATGTTCCTATACATGGAATCTGTTATGCTGAGTGAAAAGTCAGAGGGAGAGAGATAGGTACAGAATAGTCTCGCTCATCTATGAGTTTTAAGAAAAATTAAGGACATTATTGTAATAATGCCCAGAGACAATAGAGATGAGAGCTAGAAGCATGGTTCACAATATGAAGCTCACCACAAAGAGTAGTAGTGCAGTTGGGGAAATACCTACACTAACAACTATAATGACATTTTTTTTTCTTTTCTGGTTTTTGGACCACACCCGGTGACACTCAGGGGTTGCTCCTGGATATGCGCTGAGAAATTGCTCCTGGCTTCGTGGACTGCCTATCCTAAGTCTGCCTAGGTCTGGCCTACGTGCTTGCGCCACTGGTCCAACACCTATCATGACTATCTTAATGAATGAGAAAAGTAGAATGCCTGTCTTAAATACAGACAAGGGTTGGGAAGGAGGAAGGGATGGCAGTGGTGGTGGGAATGTTGCACTGGTGAAGGGGGAGTTCTGTTTATGACTGAAACCCAACTACAATCATGCTTGTAATCATGGTACTTAAAGATTTTATATATTAAAAAAATAAAAATAAAATGTAGCACATCACATGAAAAAAATAAAAAGGCTTCAACATTTAAAAAAAAACAAACAATGAAAACAACCCACAAACAGGACTCTTATCCTCCCAGCCCCCATTACAAAAGCCCGCACCAACTCAGAAAAGAAAGGGCAGTAAGAATAGCCGCAAACCCCACACCCTCATCCTTGTGGACTCTAGCTGGGCAGGTGTGGGGCTCAGGGATTCTCAAGTCACCCCGTAAATTCAGCTCACACAAAACAGCCTCTCTCTCCCATTTCTGCCTTGGAACTTCCCAGCCACCATTACAAAAGCCCAAGCCCACTCAGGAAAGAAAGCCCAATAATCCACTGCCCACAAACCTCGCAGACACTTTAGCTTATATCAGAAGGTTCCAGGCAGATCAGGTCTAACTTTTCTCTCCCCTAGAAAATATACAGCCTCCAAACCAGAAGAACAACCCAACAAACTAGTGTGCAACATTCCTTTCATACTTGGGCAATCTCACTTACTTAGAAAATACCCCAAAACAGACGTACTTACAACCACTGCTTATACAATTAAACAGACCACTTTGTTTATTTATTTACTCAGATAATGCATTAGTTTATTCATTTCATTCATTGTTCGTTCACCATTTATTTATTTTTATTTTTTATTTTTAATTATGAGAACAAAGATGCAAAGAAAGAGGACAAGGTAAAGTTATAGTGGAAGGACAATCACCCATAAACAGAGTTCTCAGAAGAAATTCCCTTGCTGATGAGTAAATTTTGAACTTACAGTCAAAGAACATTAAGAAAAATAAATCAGAACCCATGTACAATTACTTTGTCCACAAGTCCCCGCATTGTAGTACATTATGACATTTCTTGGCAGTACACAAAGCAATCTAAAGCCATGAAATTTATGTGACTCCATAAACATTGATGGCATAGTATTTTTTTACATTTTCATGCACATGCATCTTAGTTTAAGTTAACATCAAAAGTTTAAGTTTTATTTTTTAAGGTTTAGAGTCAAAGGAGCACAGTAAAAATGGTGTTAGAGTGGCAAATATTGTTTGTATAGGCCCAGCAAAAAAATGGGGACATGGAAAGGAAAAGCCTTGACCTAAATCCAAGGAGACCCTACTCCTGAAGTTTCCTGGCATAAGACCAAATATAGGCTCCAGGCAAACAAGTTTGTTCAATCCAAGTCATTGTCTGTAGTGCCAATACAGTTTTATTTTTCACGCAATCTCTATTGTTGGCATCAGGTTTCTGTATTAGTGATCCTAGAATCTGCATATCCTACATTAAAGTCAGGCTGCTGTGGAGCATGCTCTCGTTTCATCTCACAATTATAGGGTAATGCAGAAAGCTCTGTCCAGTAAGCAGGTTGTTGTTGTTGTTGTTAAGTCTTCTAAGTGTTAAGGGAAGTCTCTTTTGAGTAGGTCAATGTCAGAGCAGCTAGGGTCTTCCCTGGTAGAGGATTGCTTCCAGGCAGACCACTTTAAAAAAAACACCCTGAAACTCCAGCACTCCAATCCACCCCATGCAAAGAACAATGGGGAAACTATAAAAGACACCAGCAGCTGGAGATATGGAGAGAAGTCCCAGCAAATTTCCAACTCCTCTAAAGTGCACAAACCCTATAGATGAGGACCTAAAATCAGCATTTAATGTCTTAGCAATGAAATTCAAGGAGTCACTAGCCAAAGTAATTAAGAAATCCATAGATGAACAATTTAACCAACTAAAAGAATAACTATCAGAAGATGAAAGAATCCATACAAATAGAACTAAGTCTAGAGAACTAAAATAATATGCAATCAAGCCATAATAGCAGAATTACACACATGGAGAATTATATAGATGAACTTGAAGAGAAAATACAAGCCAACAACAACAACAACAAAGTCAATAAAGAAGTGAGTGACAAAACATTGGAAGAAAATGTAAAGTATTTAATGAACAAAGGCAAGAGAAATAATCTATGATTAATAAGAATACCGAAAGGGGAGGAAAAGGGAAAGGGGAAGAACAAGTAGTAAGGGAAAAATAGCAGAGTATTTTCCCACTCTCTGGAAAAAGCAGCTAAAACAAATCTAAGAGGTGAGAAGAGTTCCAAATAAAATTGACTCTAATAGATCGAAACCAAGACATATAGTAATCCAAATGGCCAAAAACGGGGCTGGGCGGTGGCGCTGTAGGTAAGGTGCCTGTGCTAACCTAGGACGGACCGCAGTTCGATCCCCCGGTTCCCCATATGGTCCCCCGTGACTGCCAGGAGCGACTTCTGAGCGAATAGCCAAGAGTAATCCCTGAGCGTCACCGGGTGTGGCCCAAAAACCAAAACCAAAACCAAAACCAAAAACAAAACAAAACAAAAAGAAACAAGTGGCCAAAAACAAAGAGAGAGAGATGAATTCTTCAAAGTGATAGGGAGAAAAAAAAAACCCTCAAGTACAAAGGAAAAAACAGAAGAATCAAACAAGATCTTCCATTTGAAACAAGTCAGGCAAGAAGACAGTGTAATGACATGTTTAAACTACTGAATGAAAAAAAACTTCCAACTAGAGTCCACTACCCAGCAAAACTCTCATTTACGTGGGAGGATGGTTTTCAGACAATAAAAAAATGAACTCGAGATATTTGTGCTAACCAAATCAACTCTAAAAGGACTACTCATAGATCAATTACACAAAGCAAATCCCCAATTGTAACAACAACAACAACAACCCTACACAATATAATAGCACAACAACCCTCTGTGAATAATTTCCTTAAATGTCAATGGACTAAATCCTCCCATTAAAAGGCAGAGAGGGGGCCAGAGAGATAGCATGGAGGTAGGGTGTTTACCTTCCATGCAGAGGACAGTGGTTCGAATCCCAGCATTCCATATGGTCCCCTGAGCCTGCTAGGAGTGATTTCTGAGCATAGACCCAGGAGGAACCCCTGGGTGCTGCTGGGTGTGACCCCTTCCCCCAAATACAAAAACAAAACAAACAAACAAAAATACAGAGAGTAGAGGACTGGATCAGGAAACAAAACCCAGATATCTGCTGCCTACAGGAAATACATGTGAAAGTCAGGATAGATACAGGCTGAGAGTAAAAGTATGGAAATCAATTATACATGCCACTGGAAAACAAACAAACAAAAAAGCTGGACAGTCATACTCAAAACAGACCAAATTGCATTCAACATCAAGTAAGTACTCAGAGACAAAGATAAACAGAAATTATTGATCAAGGGAATATTAGACCAAGAAGTACTAACTCTTATCAACATTTATGCCCCAAATGCAGAGCCAGAAAAATATGCAAGACTTTTGCTTGCACACCTAGACAAATATGTGGATGAAAATGTGATAGTAGGGAGAGATTTCAACAGACCATTATTGCCACTAGACAGATTCACTGGGCAGAACACTAGCAAACACATAAGAGCTCTAAATGAGAAACTAGAAGAACTAGAGATAAAGGACTTATACATGACCCTTTATCCTCAGAAAGTAGAATACACATTTTTCTCAAGTGTACATGGAACCTTCTCTAGGATAAACCATACCTTAGGACACAAATCTAACTTGCATAAAATCACAAATATAAGAATTAACCAAGCATCCTATCAGACCACAATGCAACAGAGATCAAGAATGACTATAAAAAGAAGACGAGGAAAAAACCTAACACCCGGATACTAAACAACATGCTGTTCAACAATAGCTGGATCAGAGAGAAAATTAAGGAAGTAATAAAAAGAGTCTTTGAGACGAATGACAATGAAGAAACAAATTGCCAAAATCTATGGGACACAACAAAAACAATAATTAGAGAGAAATTCATAATTCAGGTCTACTTTAAGAAAAAGGAAAATGACAAAATCAATAGCTTAAACATCTTTAAAACCAGCAGCAAAGGAACCCAAACACAAGTAGAAGAAAAGAAATAATAAATACCAGAGCAGAAATAAACAACAAAGAAAACAATACCAAAATAATTATTGAAATTACGAGCTGTTTTTTTTTTTAAGAATAAACAAGATCGACAAACTTCTGGCAAGACTCACAAGGAAAACAAAAAGGAAAACACTAATATAAACTGAATCACAAATGAAAGAAGAGAGATCATATCAGAACCTCAATAAATACAATATACCACGAGGGCTTATTTTGAACAATTGTACTCAGGTAAGTTAAGGGAACCGAGAAGGAAGAAATAGACAAATTCCTGGAAAAATATCGTCTCCCGAGACTTAATAAGGAGGAAGTATAAAGCCTAAACAAGCAATCACAACTAAGGAAATTGAAACAGTAATTAAGAAACTCCCCCAAAATAAAAGTATAGGACCAGATGTTTTTACAGGTGAATTCTTTTTTTTTTTTTAATTTTTGGGCCACACCCGGTGACGCTCAGGGGTTACTCCTGACTATGCGCTCAGAAGTCGCTCCTGGGTTGGGGGACCATATGGGACGCCGGGATATCGAACCGTGGTCCGTCCTAGACTTGCGCAGACAAGGCAGGCACCTTACCTCAAGCGCCACGGCCCGGCCCCCTTTACAGGTGAATTCTATCAAATATTCACAGAAGAATTACTACCATTGATCCTCAGACTCTTCCAAAACATTAAAAAGACAGGAATCTGCCATAATTCCTTTTATGAAGCTAATAACACACTAATTTTCAAAGATGACAAGGATACCATCAAGAAAGAAAACTACAGACCAATTTCATTAATGAACAAGGATGCAAAAATCCTTAACAAAATCTTAGCAAACCGAATCCAACATCAAAAAGATTATACACCATAACCAAGTGGGTTTCATCCCAAGGATACAAGAATGGTTCAACATATGCAAGTCACTCGACATTATACACCATATCAACAAAAAGACAAAAACCACATGATCATATCAATATATATTTTTGACTAGATCCAAAACCCATTCAGGATGAAATCACTGAGTATGAAGGGACTTTCCTCAAGGTAGTTACAGCTATCTATAAGAAGCCCACAGCCAACATTATCCCTAATGACTAAAAAATTAAAAGCATTTCCACTAAGGTCAGGTTCTAGGCAAGGCTGTCCACTGTCACCACTTTTATTCAAGATATTTTGTAGAAGTTCTAGCAATAGCAATCAGACAAGAGAAGAAAATCAACGGAATCTAAATAGAGAAAGAGGTGTCAAACTTTCTATTTACAGATGATATGATGATATACATAAAAAATCCTAAAGTGTCCACAGTAAAGCTCCTTGAAACAATAAACCAATACAGCAAAATGGCCAGCTACATTCAATACACAAAAGACAATAGCATTCCTTTACACAAATAACAAAACAGAAGAAAGAGATAAAGGAATCCATTCATTTAAAATAGCATCCAAAAATATCAAGTACCTAGGAATCAACCTGGTAAGAGAAGTGAAGGACCTATATTATGAAAACTTCAAAATGCCTCAGAAAGAAATTGAAGACGACCTAAGTAATTGGAAGAACATCCCATGCTCAATGGTAGGAAGAAACAATATAATCAAAATTGCCATCTTACCTAAACTACTATATATATTCAATGCAATCCCTATCCAAATGTCAGACATAATTCTTTAAGGAGTTAGAACAATCAATTGTAAAGTTTGTGTGGAACCACAAAAGACCTAGGTTAGCCAAATCCATATTGATAATCAAGAAACTGGTGGCATCTCTTTACCTAACCCGAAGATTTACTACAAAGCCATAGTGATCAAAACAGCATGAGATTGGAACAAAGACAGAATCTCAGACAAATGGATCAGAATAGAATATCCAGTGACATACCATCAAATATACAGTAAACTAATATTTGACAAACGAGCCAAAAACTTGAAATGGAACAAAGACAGTCTCTTCAACAAATGGTGTTGCAACAACTGGATAACCACCTGTAAGAAATTAAGTATTGATCCATACCTCACACCTCACACAAAAGTCAACTCAAAATGGAACAAGGACTTTGAAGTCAGACCCAAAACTATAAAGTTGATTGAGGAAAGCAAAGGCAGAACACTACAAGAGTTATACCACAAAAAAACTTTAATAATAAGATGCCAAAGGCAAGAGCTATATCATCAAACTTAAATAAATGGGACTACATCAAACTAAAAAGTTTTGGGATGGATAGAAAGCACAGCAGTTGGGCATTTGCCTTGCATGTAGCCAATTCAGGACAAATGGTGGTTTGAAGACCAGCATCCCATATGGTCCCCCTTGCCTGCCAGGAGCGATTTCTGAGTACAAAACCAGGAGTTCTGCCTGAGTGCCACCAGGTGTGACCCAAAAACAAAAACAAATAAAAAGAGTAAAAAAATTTTGTATAGCAAAAAACAAAACAAAACAAACAAACAAACAAACAAAAAAACCCAAACCCACTGGTTAAAACTAAAGACTGCTAACAGAGTGGGAAAAATTTTAAGCACTCAACACATCAGATCAAGGTTTGATACTTAGGATATACAAAGCACTCACAAAGGTTAGCTCAACAAAATCTAAAAAGCATCAAAAAATGCAGAGAAGAAATGAACAGACACTTTTCTGAGGAAGACCAACAGATGGCCAACAGATACATGAAAACATGTTCATCATCACTTATCATTAGGGAAATCCAAATCAAGACAACAATGAGGTATTATCTTACATCAGCGAGGATGGCACATATTATTGTAATGGGAACAATCTCTGTTGGTGGGGATGTGGTAAGAAAGGAACACTCATCCATTGCCCGGTCCAACCCCTATAGAAAACAGTAAAGTCTAAATTCAGCTGCCATATGACCCAGCAATCCCCTTTCTGGGAATCTACCCACCCAGGATAGAAAAACATTCATCCAATGGTATGTATGCATACCATTATTCAGTGCAGCACTAAGTATAATAGCTAAGACTTGGAATCAACTTAGATGTCCAATAACAGATGAGTGAATCATGAAGATGTGGTAGATACACACAATGGAATACTCCATAGCAATAAAAAATGACACAATCATGCAATTTTAACATGAATGGAACTAGAAAATATTATATTAAGTGAAGTAAGCCAGAAGAAGGATAAATACAGAATATCACTTATATGTGGTATTTAGAATAACTCCATGAAGAAACACAATGGTCTAAGTGTATATACTTTGAACACCGTAAGTGCCAGGGTATAGTGAGGAAAAGGGAACAGGTCAAGTAGAAGAGGAGAAACACAAAGCCTGTACTCTCTTTTATACTACAAAGAAACCTCCATCAATGGGAACAGCTGTTTAGATCAACCTCTCACTACAAAGGCCTATAATAATGTTCTAATGGTTTTATCCACAGAATCAGGTGCAGAATATGATTGGAAGCCAGAGACTCCCACTGCAGTGCTCACTATTAGTATGCTTTAATGCCTTAATTTTACTATGTATACAATAACTCTTCAACTTCTTTATTCACAGAGGTTCTTGGACACCCTAAGTTAGCAATTCAGTGCTCTATCATATTAGACTCCAAATACAGTGTACAATATGACAATGTCCTGACAAAATCTCCAATTCATCCATTTCCTTTTGATTACATCTGCCACTATGATCTAAGGCTTATGACCATAGAGATCACTGAACTAGGTAATGGCACACTTTTGCTACAGACCCCACTCATTGAGTATGTTTTTGCAAACTACTATTGTCTTTATTTTTTTCCTTTTTCTTTTTTGTTCTTTTTCAATTCAAGATGTCTCACTATTATAGCATAATGCCCACACTGTCAATTTTTTTTTCAGGAAAGGAACCTAAATGCAGAGACATGGTAGATGATGCTATAGAGGGAAAACTCCTCTTAGAGTGCTGACTACCATATTGTTTAGTACTCTAGATACGAAAATTACGATTATCCTAAAGCGCTCCATGCAAAATCTACCCCAAAAGCTTCGTTTGATGAAGTACCTAGAAATTTGAAAATCTTTCCCCTCCAATATGCTGGCCCCATTACTTTGTTTATTTATTTATTTATTTATTTATATTTATTTGTTTATTTATTTTGATTTGGGGGGCACACCTTACAGCGTTCAGGGGTTACTCCTGGCTCTGTGCTCTGAAATCACTCTTGGCAGGCTCGGAGGACCAAATGGAATGCTGGGGATCGAACCTGGATTCGTCCCAGGATGGCCACATGCAAGGCAAATGCCCTACCGCTGCGCTATCACCATTTATTTTGTTTTATTTTTAAGTGCTTTGACCCATCCCATAAGAGTCAGACCTCAATTACAACCTATGAATAGATCTCTATTGTCTGTCTATAAGTGGGTGTGAGTGTGAATGCAGTGGACTCCTCTATGTTTGCCTAATCTGTATTGTAAACAATCTATGCCTACATTTTATATAGCCCCTCATATATTATCCCTCTTCCTCCTTACCCCAGTTCACCACTTTACAAACATCCTTCTATTCTCTCACCCCCTCAATCCTGATCCTTTAATTCTCTCTATTTAACCTCCTTTACCCTCAGTTCTTAACTTCTCAGGAACCAAGACCATTCCCCTGCCATAGTAAGCTGCCACCCATTCCCAAAGCAAAAGGACATCTTCTCAGCACCCCATCTCTTGCTCCATCAAGAAGCTGCAGGCAATGTTCCTGCTGACTCATTCTATGTAAGTCATTTTCTTCCACCTTCTCTCAATGTGAACTGTTGCTTGCTACTGAATTTAGATCCAGAGGGATCCCCAGCTTGAGGATACTACTTGATCCCTTACTGCTGCAATCCATTTCTAAGACTCTATAAGACTCACTGTGTAGGACAAAAATGTACCCTGGATCTTATCCCCCCTCAGACTATCTCAAAAGAATTAATGGATATATCGATATTTATGTTGTATGTTTATTTACTTAATAGTTATTAACTCTTATTGTGTTTATTTCCACATAAAGGGGTAGCCTCCTCCATTCTTTTTTTCTTTATTTTGCGGGGCTTGTTTTGGTTCTGCTTATAATAATTATAGTAGAAAAGTCTTTCTTGAGACAAGAGCTCAGGTCAAAACCAGGACACAGAGATTGTATAGCTTATCATTTTTACCCCTCCCAAATCACCAATAATATGGCATCATTCCTTTTTGCATAGGCACACTAAAATGGAGGAAATAGAAACAAGTTATTATCTAATAGGGATAAGACCCCATTAACTTTATAATACAGGGGTGCCTCTACCTGATCATTTGTCATGAGGAGTTGACTTAGACTTCAAATGATCGGACATCAACTGTCCCTCGAAACCTGGATCATAACCTCAGAACTGGCACAGTTCCCTGCACCAGCACCAGGAATAAAACTCTCTCTCCTAGCCCAGTGGGAAGCCCTAATACTGCTCTGGCACCAACTTGAGCCAGGGTAGGTTCATATGATGCCCTGATGATGAGGAAACAGCAACAATTTTGATCTGAGGGCAGGTTGCCTTACCTCATCACCTAACAGTGAGATGATATAAGAAGACCCTCCATTTGTGTAAAAACCAAGACCACTAATTATAGATGACTGACTACAACTACCACGACTGAGCAGAACTTTCCTGGGACCATGAAATAGACCTTGGGGTTTGAAAACTATCATCTTTGGAGTCAGTCTCATAGACTGGGTAGAAACACCCTATATCTCTTAGTCCAAAGGAAGTTTCTAATTTTCCCAATATTTACTGTGCCTATGTAAACAAACAAATAAACAAACAACAACAAAAAACCCAACCAACTAAAAAATCCTGCTATATCTGCTCCATTTATTATTTTTTATTCTTTTAATTTTTCTTCTTTTAATTTATTTATATTTATAGCTTCTAGACAGGGGCTCCTGCCCACTTTTTTTTTTAACAGAACCATAGAACATGAACCAATTTGTTCTGCCTCATATTTTTATGTCTTCCTATAAACTAAGAAATAAAAGTGGATGGAACTCAGGGGCCAAGTGATCTCAGGAGCATTGAGTGGAAACAAAAAAATGGCCAATCCTAAATACCCGATCCAAAGTCAATGACAATAAAATAAAGAGACCCAAACTACAACAAGCTATACACAAAAGGGACCTGTTACACTAGTAGTCCAGGGGGTTAAGGGTGGCAGTATATGATGCATGCTGGGAACTATGGTGGAGGGAGATTAACACTGGTGGTGAGAATGGCCTTAATTCACTGTCACTATATGTTGCATTAATGCCCTTTGGATGGGCTTGGATGGTGGTGGATGGTGATGGAGGTTTTTCTCCTCTAGACCAGGACCACGTGTATCTGCAACCCCCTCCAGCTGGTGTGTCAGCAACTTCAGGCAGAGATGAGGAGATCATCCACAGGCAGGTTCCAGAAAATATCAGCTTTATTCATGCCCTAGCCAACATGTGTGGCTTCTCTCATAACCTTTTACATTGGATCCCTACTCAGCCCTGTATTGTACCTTGTCCCTCAGCCATCTCCTCTTCCATCCATCTTCCTTGCTCCATCTCTCTCCAAAACTCTTCCTCCAAATCTCCTCTCTCAATCCCCTCCTGGCCTTCTGGCCAAAACTTTTGTAATGCCTCAAAGACCCCACCCAGAAATGGACAGGTCTTTCTGACAGGTAAGGTTACAGGAAGAATGGGGGTTGGGTAACAATCTCCCCCTCCCTGGATATCTGCCTTTAGCCAAAGGTGGATAATATTCCCATAGCACCAAAGTTTAAAGTGAAAATTAGCGGGGCCCCGGGAGATAGCATGGAAGGTAAGGCGTTTGCCTTTCATGCAAAAGGTCATCGGTTTGAATCCCGGTGCCCCATATGGTCCCCCGTGCTTGCCAGGAGCAATTTCTGAGCATGGAGCCAGGAGTAACCCCTGAGCACTGCCGGGTGTGACCCAAAAACCAAAAAAAAAAAAAAAAAAAAAAAAAAAAAAAAAGTGAAAATTAGCATATTAGTCCTTTCCATAAACATAACTTTTCTGCAAAATACACCTGTAACTTAAAATTTTCTTAATGCTTATTTAACCAAGCACTATCTTGGAACTTCGTAGGTCCTATTTCTCTTAATGCTATTTTAACCAAGCATTTTATTCTGGAACTTTCATGTTCCTATATCTCTTAATGCTATAACCAAGCATTTTATCCTGGAACTTCATGTTTCTATTTAACCTTTCCCTACACACATAAGTATAAGAACATCTATACAGAACATACATTTTGAAAACAGGCTAATACATCAAAATACACAGTAAAACATTATGCAATTGAAAATATTAACTATGGAAGACTATAAAGCAACTTTAAATCAGCAAG